>PVKA01049335.1:0-13300 GCA_004027165.1 Ctenomys sociabilis | reverse complement strand
TCTCTCTCTGTCTCTCTCTCTCTCTCTCTCTGGTTCTCTTTCTCTTTGTCTCTTTTTCTGCAAGTCTACCTTTGCAGCCGTGGGGCAGCATTCCAATCCAACAACCAACTGAGCACTTTTTCCTCTCATCATAATAATAAAAATAAAAGCAGCTGCTAAATTTTCCCTTGGCAACCCCTTGTACAGACAGGATACAAGATTGTTGAAACATGTGGGGGCTATTTGCTCACTACTACCCTGGAAGATGGTGCTGTCCCAGACATACACTATAAATACAAATAAAAAGCCCACTCCAGTAATACAGCACCAGGGCTGGCTTCCTGGCCTTCCATCTGGAGGGCCGTGGTATTAGGAATTCCTTGTGGTGTGGGCAAGGAGTTGGAGATTGCAGCCAGGAGGGTTAGAACATGAAGCCTGATGGATTTATTTGTTGGCAGGGCAGGCTGGCAACCACGTAAAAACACAGAGAGCACCAGTGAGGTTAAAGAGATGGATGAAACCTGGCTTTGAGGAATAGATGCTTGTAATGCTGATCAAAGGAGAGTCCCGGGATACCTGTCTTTTTCCCTTGGCAGCGGAAAGGTTCTAAAGGCCTGGAGGACCCCTCCAGAAGTGGTTCACGGGGTGAGCAGAATTGATGGATGGTTTTCTGTATACACAAGAAGCCACGCTGAAAGCTTACGCTAGCCAGGCACTGACCCCATCCAAATCTGTCACTGTACACAAGGACCTCTAATCCACAGGGGCACAAAAACCTCCAGCCAATTACCCTGCTAACCTGGCCTTGGGTGGACAAATTACTATGGAATTGATTGTTTTATCCGACGCTAAGCAGGGAGCCGGATGTGCAACGGGCCCTTAATGAATGACAGGAAGAGTGAGCCAATACAAGGACAGCCCAGCTTCCTCCGGGGCGATCAGTTCGTGCTCCGAGCAAAACAGGGATGCGGTCACAAGTGCCATGGAGAAACCCTCAGGTGGGTCAGGGAGCGCCGGGACAGATGTCACCCTGTCAGGGGTTCCTGGCAGCCATGCTGTCAGGTCACACCCCTGCCATTTGGACCAGAGATTAGCTTGGACTCAGCATGGGCTGTTACAACAAAACACAATTAGCTGAGTAGCTAAAACATCTTAAGTGTATTTCTTAGTCCGGTGTGGAAGTGCATACCTGTGATACAGCACTCTGGCAGGGTGAGGCAGAGAGACTGCAGGTTCAAACCCAGCCTGGGCAACGCGCCAACTTATCGAGACTGTGTTTAAAAATAAAATTAAATAAAGGACCAGAGATGTGGCTTAGTACCTCACGTAGGTGGTGGAGGCTGGAGGTTTGAGGCGTCGGCACGTTTGGGCCCTAGGGAGGACTCTCCTCCTAGAAATTAGACAGGCTGCCTTGTGACTGCGTGATGTCTCCCCTTGTCCCGTAAGGGACTGCATACTTGAGGGCCCCATCCCCAAGACTAATCGTCTCCCAAAGCCCCACCTCCTAAGACCATCTTCCTAGAAATAGAGGTCTCAACACACACGTCTTGGGAGAAGACATTCCGTCAGGAGCGGCCCTGCTCTCCCTCTGTGGCAAGGCAGCCCTGCTTCCGGCCATACCCCAGCAGGTGGAGGAGTGGACTGGCCCACAAGCGGGGCCCTAATGCGCTGAGCAGTCACCTCGGATGCAGGATCCTCTCCGCCCAGCAGAGGCACAGACGCCCTGCCCACCTCACCCTGGGGCCCGACCTCTTGTTTCATTTCCAGCCCTGTTTTCCCATTCTCTCATCCTCTCCTCTTATTTTTGTGCCACCCCTGAATGATTAAATTCCAGAAGTTTAAAGGATTACATAAGGAGACCGCAAGATAGAACTGTTTGAAATCTGACAGCTGGAAGCTTCTTCTGCCCTGGGAATCAATTGCCATCCTGGCCCAGGGGCTGGGCTCCTGTCCACCCTGCTCATGGAGCCTGCCAAGCCGCGGGCACCTCTCCCATCTCCCGGAGAGGAGCGTGAGCAGGGAGTGCCAGGAAGCCTGGAGCGCTTCAGGGGAATGCTGGGAACTGAGGCTTGCTTTCAAAAGGTAAAAAATATTCCACCAGATAAATAATAGAATGGTCTTTAAAAATCTAGTGGTTTATATTAAAAATTCCAAAATCATATAAAATAGAAAGATATGGGAAACACTGTCTTGCTCTGTATGGAGGAAGAAATGGGCAGGAAAGAATTTTCCTGAATCACCTTCAGCCATGGGTGCACCCACAGACCCAGACACTGTGTGAGCCCCACTCCAGTGCCACCCCATTTCTTCACTCCAGTTTGTTCCTTCTGTATCCTCTTAAAGCAGTCAGATGCAACCCCCCATCATCTCCTCCTATCCATGGGGGCTACATACTCTCTAAGATGCCCAGAACCGCTGCCAATGCAGAATCATACAGGTGATGCTCTTTCTTCGGCATATATACAAGGGCGGGGGAGGGGGTGGTCAAAATATACGGTGAATGCTGAGAACTTTAAATTTGTTACAATAAAAGACGCATTGCTCTTAACCCACCTCATATTTATTCCCCTTGGTTTATCCCATCTTTCTTGCCACTTTTTGAAGCAGTTCTGGAAGTTCTCTTTCCTGAATGTCTTTACAAAGTGTGATTAAAAAAAAAAAAAAAAAAAAAAAAATATATATATATATATATATATATATATATATATATGCTGGCCAAATAGTTCAGCAGATTAAAGCACCTGCAAGCAGGCAGAGGGGCCAGGGTTTGATCCCCGGGCCTGACATGCAGGCCTCGCACCTGTAATCCCAGCTCTTGGGAGGCTGTAAACAGGTGGATCACTATGAGTCTGATCTAGTAGTGAGACCCTAAACACCCTAGAGACCCTTCCTTAAAATACAAAAAAGAAAATGCCACTGCTGAGTGCTGCTCAAAGGAAAGGCAGGCTAACAAAAGCATGACAATGTGTCCTTTGTTCACCAAATCTGACACTGTGAGACTTTTTAAAATTGCTTTTTAATGTTTCATTTACTTATTTGGTGCAGAATCTCGCTGCGCAGCTCAGCCTTCCCAACATGCACCCCCACACCAGGTTTTGCTGGGTGGTACATCGCACCCAGGATTCCAGGTGCAGCTCGGCATACAGTACTAGGGATTGAACCTGGGTCCTTGCGCTTGACAGGCAGATGCTTAGACCACGGAGCTATTCCCTCAGCTCGGTGTGACTTTTGACTCTTCTGCCAAGTCAGAATGACCATGCAAGGGAATCATTGTGAGTGGCACAGAATCTTAAATTTCTGCATTGCTTATTTCTAGAATCTTCCACTTAACTTTATGGAACCACAGCTGGGGTTAACTCTCCCTTTGCCTCTCACCTGGCCACTCTTGCTCCCTTGCCCCTGTGTCCTTTGCAGGCTCTTCCTCTTCCAGGATGACTCTGCCATTATTCCTATGGTGCAGTCCCCCTCTGCACCCAGCTTGTTCTGGCACTCAACATAGCCAAAGCAGGGTGCCTGGGCTTCCTGAAGCCCTGCCTCTCCTCTCACTTCCCCACCTCTGAGAGTTGCCACTCCGTTTTCCTCGTTCAGGTCAAAAATCATGGTGGCACCGCTGAGCCTGCTTCCTCTCCAATCTAATCCACCAGGGACCCATGGGCTCAGGGTATAATCACAACCTGCGGTGTCTCACCCCCTCCAAGGCTGTCACCCTGGTCCATACAAGCTCATCCCTCTCTTAGATACAGAAGCCTCTCAAGGGGTCCCCCTACCTTAGCCTGTGCCCCAATAAAATCCTTTCCCCAGCAGCCAGAGTAACTCCAGGAAAACACAAGTCAGATCATGCCAAGCCCTCCCAAGGTACCCATTTGGCTTAGAGAAGAAGCCGGTCCTCCCTGATCTGGCTTCTGCTTGCTTCTCTGAACCGGCCTCTCTTACCCTACTCATTCTGCTCCTACACAGGCATCCATCTTGCTCTCAGTGCTTCTGCACACTCCCACCCTAGGGCCTTTGCAGTGGCTGCTGTCTCTTCCTGGAATGGACTCCCCTTATAGCCTAGTGTTCATCTCCTTTACTTCCTCCAGGCCTTTTCCCCTGTGTCACCTGATCCTGAGGATCCTATGACCTTCCTTGAAAATTACAGACTTCCCCTTCTGACTCCTCACTGCCCCATTCAAACACTCCTCAAGCAAAAACTGCCGTCTGGGTCTGAGTCCGATGGATCCCAGGGCCTAAGGGGCTTGGCCCACAGGAAGCACTCCCCAATGTTGGTTAGCTAGCCAAATGCGGGAAATGCCACAAAAACAAACATTTCCTTTGTAAAGTAACACATCAAAAGGTATATATAACCTCACATTCAGTGTGAAGAACAATACACAAGCCAGGCAGAGATGGGCCTGGTGGCTCATACCTGCCTCTGGGAGGCTGAGGCAGAAAGATCACAAGCTCAAGCTCAGACTGAGCAACTTAGCAACTTGGTGAGAGCCTATGTCAAGATGAAAAACAGAAAAGGACTGGGGATGTAGCTCAGTGTGAAGGTCCTGGATTCAATTCCCAATATTCCAACAAAGTAAAACAAAGACCTCAGGTACCCACTATTGAGCTTTAAATCAGAGCATGGCCTGCCGTTTGGTGTCTTTTCTGAGGGCCTCTCTTGCAGCGCCCCTTCTCGCACCCACCAAGTTAATCACTGTCTTTAACTTAATCAGTCCTCACCTTCTTCAACAATTTTCCCACCTAGACATAATATATCCCTCACTATGCAATACATGTGCCCATACAGGCATAATACACAGAATAAATAGTTCTTCATTCATTTTTTCAGCAATGTGTTTAGGTACACAGAAATCCTGACAGTAGTGGTCCATAAATTATGGGCAACTTCCCTTTCCATCCTTTTCTGTGATTTCCAAAGTTATCTTCTTGAGCAATGGAGAAGAATGAAGTCTGTGCCTGGGGCTATCCAAATGGGCTTTTGGGAAACAGAAAGCAAATAACTGTTCTTTCCGCCCCGCAGGCCCTTTGCCACTTAGACTCTGAAGGAGGCTCTGGTCTGTTTAATGTGGCAAAAGAGCAAATATTGCTCAAATGAATCTCAAAAAGGACGCAGGAGCTGCCTGGGAGAGTGGCAGTGGAGCCCCGGAAGTCCTGGCCTCCAAGACGAGCCGCCCCAGGTAAACTGCTGCTCTGGGCTTGATTTAGAAAATTCAAGAAAGCGTGGATGTTCCCCACTCTTACTGCGGGAATTTGTCTCTTCTGTTATTAGAGACACCCCGAGTCCTATGTTTTACCTCTAGGTACTGTTAGAGACAGTCTTCTGCTCAGGCTGAGGGACATGGGGGGCAGTGGGCTGGGAGGTCACACAGGACCCTGTCCCTGCCTACCCTGCCCCCTGATGTGGCTTTCTTCTCTTTAGCTTCTTCCTTTTCCTTGCCCAAAGGACAATGATGAGCTTGGAGCCATGGAGCCGAACGCCCCAGAGCCCCATTCTGGTGGAGACCGACGGCAGGAGCTGCGGTAGGATTGGGCTGCCACCGCTTTCCACCCGCACCACAGAGATGAAAACCAAACCCGGCTGGGGATGAGGCCTCCCCGCGCCCTGCAGCTGGCCTCAGTCCTGGTCCTCCAAGGTTACTATGTTGGCTGTTGCACTTTCTATTTAAAGCATTTCCAATGGTGCCCTTTTATTTTTATCACAGTACTTCACAGATCTGTAGCCAATGTCTCCAGAGTCCCAAGTGGGAACCTTGGGCATTCAGGATTTAGGGTGCTTCCATCCCATCCCACACACCATGTGTCTCTCCTGTTGTCATAGTACTTGATCTGTGCACTTAGGCAATACATGTACCGCATAATATTTTTCTTCAATCTTGTTGAAAATCCTTAACATTAGTCGATGTTATTGCATTAAATATTTATCTGGGGACCGATGAGATAGCAGTGGACTAAGTGCCTGCTTAGGCAAGTGCAAGGACTGGGGTTTCATGACTGGCACAACATGCCACACAGCCCCACCCCCAGACGCACACACCGGCCACCAAAACCAGGCATGGTGGCACACACCTGTAATCCCAGCTGCGGAGGCTGGAAACAGGAGGATCACTACAAGTCTGAGCTGCGTAGCGAGACCCTGGAGCACATATATTAAGTAATAATAATAACACATAAACATTAAAAATAAATATTTATTTGGTCGTGAAGAGATTTGGGATTTTTCGATGGGAGTTCCCCTCATCTCCACCAATACCCGCAACATGCACACCTGGGCACACACATGTATGCACACACAAACTCACAGAAGTGCCTGCACAGACATGTGCCGGGCAAATGTGCACATGAAGGATGCACACATGTATGCTGAGAAATGCACAGACACACACCTACACATGCGCGCATGACAAATGTACGTGCACACACAGGGAGACGGGTGTGTGTCTACATATACACATGTGGTCACGCACCTAGACATGCACATGCACACCTTCACACACATCCCACCCACGTGCACACTTCAGGGGCCACTCTTATCTCTTGGAGACTCTCTGTGAGACTGTCTGTCCGTCCGTCTGTCCGTCTGTCCATCCGTCTGTCTGTCCGTCTGTCTGTCTGTCTGCCTGTCCATCTGTCTCTCTCTCTCTCTCTGCCCCCTCCTCATCAGCCACAGCAGCACTTCCCCATCCTGAGTCCTAATTCCTCAGCATCTTGCCAGCATCTTCCAGCACAAATCAATGCACGAGCGTCTCCCAGGCTGAAGTCCCAGAACCACAGACTCAGCATCAGCTGGGGATTTCCGCGGGCAGGAGAAGACAGAGCAATGACCGCAAAGTGCTCTGCCTGGGAAGGGTCCTGGAACAGAAGACGGACGCTGGTACAGAAAGCAGGACTGTGTGCAGTCGGGCTGCAGTTTAGTTCCTGGCATGGTGTCTTATTCATTTCCCAGGTTCAGGGATCGCACTGGAATATAGCAGATGCCAACTGGATGAGAAGCCAGCTGAGGACTGGGTGGTAACTCTACTCTTTCTACAGCTCTCTGTAAGTTTCCAATTAACTCGAAATAAAAGGTTTTTCAAAATATCACCTTGGGGGTTCCAAATATGTATATTCATTTTTAGACTCTTTCTCTAATCACACTCACCTTCCGAGGGACTTGGGATAGGATAGCAACAGGTGAATTTAGGGTGACACAGTTCCAAGTCACAGTGAGGCACATGGGTTGCCAGCAGCCCCTCTGGGCCTTCCCCAGAGGGGAAGGATGCTGTGTTCTGGGCACAGTCCTCAGGGCATGCCACCCTCAGGGCATCTGAGGGCACTACGCAGCCATTAGCATTCCCCTCCCCCCCAAGGTGCCTGGCAGGTGCAGGCTTAGGAACCTAGGAAGGCCTGGCTCTGGGAGCCAGGACAGAACAGAAGGGGACAGGGTGGGGCAAGGTGGCTCCAGCTGTTCTCTCTCCAGGCCGCTGTGTCTTCAACCAGCATCCAGAGGACTCACTCACAAGGGCCACCAGGGCTGAGTGCACTGGGGCAGCCCTAGCCAACAGAGCTCTCCATGCAGTGCTGAAAATACCCTCCAGCTGTGCTGGCCGACACAGCCACCAGTGGTCACCTGTGCCTACGAGGACTTGAAATGCAGCCAAAGTGAGTGAGAAAACAAATGTTAAGTTTTATTTAATCTTGATTTAAATTGCCCACATGGCCCAGGGCTGCCAGATGGACGAGCATCGTGGCACCACACTCCCCTGCACCCCCTCTGCAGGCCATGCAGACTGCAGGCGAGATGTTTGCTTCCACGCCAAAGCCACCACTGTGCATCCGGCATGTCACAGGGCCAGGGACTTGGGGAGAGGAGAAAGGCTCTCAGAGGCCTGTTGACCTGTGTCTCCCCACCACCACAGGTGACCCCGAGTGGCCACAGGCCGTCTTCTCTGAGAAGTGATCCAAAACAAAAACAGAACACAATAGATCCATTGTGATTTGAGGCTCACAATCCACGTGCCCAGCTGTTCTGGGTCAGACACGAACAAGCTGGTCCCCCTCATCCCTGAACAACCAGAGGCAGCCACGCTCATCCGGCCCTGCACAGTGTCCTTGCAACTCCAAAACCAGAATGAAATTTACATACACAGAGGAGCTGCTCCAAGAAAACACGGCTGTGGGCTGCATCAATAATAAATGAGCAGCCAGGGCTGGCTCAAAGAGGCTTCTTGCCCTTCGAAGCACATATGGGGTCCAGCACCCTCAGATAGCAGAGGGGAGGGTGGTTGTCCCCTCTTTCCCTATCAGACCACCAGAGGCCACCAGTCCAGGCTTTGTCCCAGCCTGCAGGTGCAGTCAGCAGGGTGATGGCCCCTGCCCTTGCCATAGGCTGCACCTGGCTCTAGATGAAAGGTCCAGATAACAAAGGCCCCAAGGCTGCCCCCTCGGTAGCTCCCTAGCCTTTGGCACAGGCCGGCTGAAAGGTCTGGCTTCTCTATGGGAACAATGAAGAGAGTGGGAATGCACAGAGTGAGCATGGGGGCCCTGGCTGTGAGCTCTTGGTGAGAGCTGGGACTCACCCCCCTGGCCTGTCACCTGTGCTAAAGGAGTCTGTAGGAAGACACTTCTGTCATCTTCTGCTACAGAGCCTGTCATCCAGAGGGGACCAGTCTGAGAAACACCAAAAATATTCAGCACTGTCTCAGAGCTGACCTAAGATAAGCACTCCTGGACCAGAAGTCCTTTCCTGGAGCCGGGCGTGGTGGCGCAGGCCTGTAATCCCAGCACTCGGGAGGCTGAGGCAGGAGGATTGTTGTGAGTTCGAGACCAGCCTGAGCTACAAAGTGAGCTGAAGGCCAGCCTAAACTGCATAGGAAGACCCTGTCTCAAAAAGACAAAAAAACAAAACAAAAAAAAAAAGAATCAATAGAAGTCCTTTCCTGGGAGGTGACTGTAGGAAAATGGAGTAATGAGATAGAGGTGCATTTTAAATTGATCTTCGTCCCCCCATAAATGCAAGCATTGAAGCTGCAACCCCCAAAGTAACTGTATGGGAAGACAGGGCCTTTCATGGAGGTGATCAAGGTTAACCGAGTCATGTGGGTGGAGCTCTAACCAAAGAACTTCTCTTAGGGAGAAATGGGGGCTTGCGTGTTAGCTCGGTTGTTTAAAGCGCCTGCTTCAGCACACTCAGTCGGATGAGGGGGTCTGTGGTTCGATTCCCAGCTCCACAAGCCACACTGGACCTGCCTTTAAGGCAGCCTGAGCTAGAAAAAAAAATCCTTCTTATGGAGAGACACCTTTATATACTTTGGTTTTTATACTTCTCTGCTGGATGGTTAAGATCAAGTTAAAGCAACACCTATATAACAAGAAATGTAACTTTTGTATCAGATAAGGTCAGTCAGGTACCCTCAGGGTTTATCCTGTAACACTGTACCTCACTTTGTAGATCCTTTGTCAGTGTCAGCCATGTGGATGAGTCAGGGCCATTGCTTGGCCAATTTGCTCTCCGTGAAAGCCTGAGAGAAAGTTTTCTCTCCATGTGACTCTCCTTAGGCACACTCTACACCATCGATCACGTTCCTCTGTGGCTCCATAATCTCCTTGATCAGAAATTTTGGGTACAACTGAGTTACATGATGTTATAGTACAGTTTCTCCTATGTCCTGAGTCTTCACTGACCTTGAAAGGCTAGAGCCAAAATGTTGGCTGACCTTGAAGCCCTTCCGTTTCTCCAATTTTTGATCTGAAAACTTAGGTTGTTAGCCATCCAGAAGAGAAGCTGATTATTACCCTGCAACATATGCAGTTTGGTTTACCCTAACTATCTGCCTAAGTATCAAATATCTTAGGCTTAACGTGGAACAGATATGGAAGATTACAATGTAAAAAGTATTAATTATTGAAACTTTTCTATAAATCAGCTTTGAAAAAAAAGGTATACAGCTACATTCTCTTAATTCAGTGAATAGAGGGATCTGCTCTAATAGTGTTTGTAAATAGAATATCATGTCTGCACCTTGTACAACAAATGACCACTAAGAAAACAATATGCAATGTATTAATTATTGAATCTGTTCTACTAATTTGATTTGAAACTGTCTCATTGATCCAGCAGAAAAGTATAAAAATGAGGTATACAAAATAAGGCCATAATAATAAGCTGAGCTGTAAATGGCTCTAGTCAACCTCAGATAACCCACTATTATTGTGGACTGCTGGACTGTGTTTGATTGTTTCGCTGAGTTCAGGCACCTATAATAATTGAATGACAATGGAATGCCCATCTTTGACAGGTCTAAACAAAAAAAAAAAAAAAAAAGGCAATACAAAGGAAGAACCATTCCATGTTTATATAAACAGTACAGTTAGGATAAATATGCAGTACTTCTGCATAATTCTATGAGAAACAAGATTTGCACTGATAGTGTTTGGATAGGATATTCTGTTGGCTTCTTGTACTATGGACAACCACTAGGAAGATAACAAGGTAGAAAGTATTATTAAAACTGTACTATAATTCCGCTTTAAAAAAATAAGGTAAGTATACAGCTACATTTGCTTAATTCAGTGATTAGAGACATCTGCTCTGACAGTGTTGGTAAGTAGAATATCATGTAATCACCTTGTATGACAAAAAACCTCTACAAAAACAATGTGCAATGTATTAATTATGGAATCTGTCCTGCTAATTTCATTTGAAACTGTCTCATTGCTATTGTTCTTCAATAAAATAAAACTACATTGTTTAAAAAAAAAAGAAAGAAAGAAATTGTCTCATTGCTATTTGTTCTTCAATAAAATTATGGAAAAATAAAAAATAAAAAAAGGACAGACATCGGAGCACCAGCCCTCCCCCTCCTTTCCCTTTCCCTTCTGTTCCCCCTCCCCTCCTCTATCCCCTCTGTCTCCCTCTCTCTTTGGCACAAAGGAAAGCCCATCCCAGGGCACAGTGAGAAGGCAGAAGACAGGCATCTGCAAACCACCAAGACAGCCCTCAACAGGAGCCACCTTGATCCAGACTCACCATCTCTGGTCCTATGATGTAATACATACGTGCCCTTAAGCCCCTATGAGTGGCACTTAGTTATGCCAGCTCTAGCAAAGTTACCCAGGGAGGAGGGCAGCCCAGAAGGGGAGAGTATTGTCAGAGAAAGCCGGAGGGTGAGAGGCTGCAGCTGCCAGCAACTGGATCAGGCCAGGGAACCATGAGAAGTCAGTCCTAGGGGACACAGAAAGGGCCAGCACACTGCAGCCCCAACTCCACCAATCAGGGCACTGGGTAGAGTCACAGTGAGCAGAGCTATTAGATGGTGAGGTGCTCAGAGCCCAGCAACAGCAATAAGCTGCTGGCCTCCCAGGCCACGGGATGGACTGCAGATCAGGAAGAGAACTATATCCGGCATATGTCAGCCTTTCCCCTACACACCCTAGCTTGGGCTTAGGCAACAGGATGGATGACCACGCAGTCCTGTGCTGGCGAATATGCAACGACCAAGCCTCTAATGAAGGACAGCCCTGCTCTGCAGCACCTGCCTAGTCTGTGGTGTAAATATGCCCACCAAAGCCAGGACCACCAACAAAAACCAGCTGATAAAAATTCCTGGAAGTTGAACGCGCAGCTGTCAGCAGCCACTGGATGACTGTTTTGTGGGAGGCAGGATAGATAGCAGTAACGACAACCTTTACAGCAATGGCCGTGACTCAGACTTACTGAGTGCAACTCTGTTCCGAGCACTCCGGGAGGAAGCTGATCAGGTCGCTGTAGAAACTCCATCAGGTGGGTTCTCTAAGGGCACCTATTTTGTTCCTCAGTGACCCACATGTGCTCAGTTGCCACATCCAAAAGGATCCCACTAAGAAGGTCCAGAGCCAGCGGATCTACTCCTGCTCAGGGGCTTTCCTTAGCCCACTCCACCCTGCACTAACCTCCGGAAACCTTCTGGAGCTTAACATGTGTGAATGGAGCAATGCTACTTCTTCACTGAGTTCTTCATTCAAGAGCCTGAGGCTCAAGAATGAGCTCAGAAGAAACGGAGAAACTGAGAGTCCACAAGGAGAGGGATCTGCCGAGGCAACTACAGGGAGCAGCCGAGGATCAGGATCCGGGCCCCGCCTTCCAGAAGTTTCTGCCCTCAGCCCCATTGCCTTTCCTGAGAGGCGGGCAGGGACAGAGTCAGCACCTAGAATTGGAGTTCTATAGAGGAGACCAGGTGCCCTGGGGCTATAGAGGACAAGCCAATACTCAGAGACTTAGCAACAGCCATGGAGGAGAGGCTCAAGGGAGAGAAAGAGTTCTGTGTTCTCTAAGAGTCTCTCCACTTGCCATCACGGAGCCAGACGAACCACCCAGGCTACCAACCCTGATGTCCAGCTTTGGAGGCAACATGAGTATCATGTGATTGATTGTGATAGGAGACCTAGACAGCTGGTCTCTAGCCCTGATTCCTGGTACGGGGTTTCCAAAACCCTCTGATTTCCTGAGCCATAGAAGTGCTGAGGGCATGCTCTTCTGTTCTCCGGGTGGCCTCTGACTCCAGGTCCTGACACGAAGCTCCTAATCCCTTAAAACTCCCTGGGAGATGGGAGTGTCTTTTCTCCTAATGAAGCTATTCTTGGAAGGTGTGAATGAGAGGAGATGGAGTTAATAACTAATTCTGCCTATGTAGTGAAGCCTTCCTCAAAATCCCCGGCCTGCAGGCTCTGGAGAACTTCCAGCTGGCCAGCACATTCAAGTTCAAGTTCTAGAGGTCACCCCAACTCACGGGCTTCTGTTCTCAGGACTATCCCAGACCTGTGAACCCCATCTGTACCTTTTATAATCTCTCTGTCTCTCTGTCTCTGTCTCTCTGTCTCTCTGTCTCTCTGTCTCTCTCTCTGTCTCTCTCTGTCTCTCTGTCTCTCTCTCTCTCTCTCTCTCTCTCTCTCTCTCTCTCTTTCAGTGACTTATATCTCAGGCCCTTTATAAAATATCTTTGAGACAGGGTCTCTGTAAGTGACTAAATTGCCTGGCCTGGCCTTGAACTGATAATCTTCCTGCCTCAGCCTCCCAAGTGTGCTTGTGCATCTGACAGTCAGCTTTTTCCCTCTCTGTGTCACCATTCAGTCACCTTTAGCCAAAAAGGCCCCAGCTTAAACGCCAAACAACAAAAGGAAGATGAGGTTATTGAGGCAAAGAAAGAAAAGCAGCCCTTTTTTTTTTCTAATGCCAGCACTCTGGGAGGCTGAGGCAGAAGGATAAGGCAGGGACACTATGGCGCCTTAGCAAGACCCTGCCTCAGAATTTAAAAAAAGATATAGTTCAGTGCAAAGGCCCTGGATTCAATTCAGTACTGCAAAAGGAAAGAAGGAA
>PVKA01049334.1:0-13300 GCA_004027165.1 Ctenomys sociabilis | reverse complement strand
CTGTTTCAGCCTCCTCCCCAGCCCTGGGATTACAGGCATGCTCCACCACACCTGGTATTGGTGGCGGGCTCAGCACACCCAGGGCAGGGCCAGCACGGCATGCAGTACCAGAGATCGAACCCAGGTCCTTGCCTAGGCAAGTGCTTAGAGGGCTTAGAGCAGCATATGTGGAGTGTCTTTGGGGTGTGCAGATTACTGATGTCTAGATAAGTCTCCCAAGATGAGAATTTGGTTCTCTTTCCAAGTGCCATGTTAAATATCTGTTGAGGAAGTACATAGAGCCCTGAGAAGTTTTCTGGGCTTAAGATTATCAAGGGAGGTGTTTCGGTTTTAGAGAATTTCTAGAATTTGTGGGACAGTATGAATAAATTTTTTTTGCGGGGGAGGGTCTACAGGGTGTTCAGGGTCTCATTACTAGATCACACTTGTAGTGATCTGCCTGTTCATAGCCTCCCAAGAGCTGGGATTAGAGGCGCAGGTCACCATGCCCAGTTTAGTATGAATAAATTCTAAAGAACTAGACCCAAGAACCTTGTGTGCATGGGTTGTGCCAGGGTAGAACAGAGAGCCTATGACTATAAATGTGTGGGACTATGTGAGGTGGGTTTAAAAGAATAAAAACCTTTTAGTAAATTTTTAAACCTCCAGACTCTTGTTGTTTTCTCCCACCCAAACCCCAAACTGACGTTCATTTTAACTTGGTACCATAAAACAACAAAAACTTCATACTCTATCTCATAGTTTTGTAGAAAAGAAGTTTAGGGAGGACTCAGCTGGCCATTTGTTTCAACTTTGCCATGCAGGAAGACTTCCTCTCACTGCTGCCCCTCAGCTTGTGTGGCTGGGGCCTGGGACCCAGGGCCTGGTGCTGGTGGCTGGACACCTCCTGTGACTCTGTCCTCAGGACCAAACTTTCTGATGAAAACTTCACACTGGGGTTTTTTTGTTTTTTGTTTTTGGCAGAATTGGGGATTGAACTCAAGCCCTTGTGCATGTCAGGCAAGTGCTTATTCTACTGAGCTATCTTCCCAGTCCCCCAGTGTTACTTTTTGGCCACAGAAACCTACAAGGTGATTCAGGAGGCATCTGTTTGCCTCTGTACCATATTACATCTCCCAGTTGGTGAGGAGAAAGATGTTCAAAAGTTGTAATGCTTCTTTATGCACTCATTTTATGTTTATATTAAGATGTTCAGAAAGTTTACAAGTAGGATATGTAGCCATTTATGCAATATATTTTTCTTAGAACTAAAGAAAACTAAATTGTACAATATTGTGTTCTAGTTCCAGTTCCCAGATGATTGGTGTGTTACCAGCCATGACTGTAAACATTCATATTTGTTATTAAAATTCTTGCAGGGCAGGTTGGAGGGTAGCTAACTGGTAGAATGCCTGCCTAGAATGCACAAGGCCTTAGGTTTAATCTTCAGCACCACACTTTTTTTTTTCTCTACAGTTTAAATAAGTTCAAGATGTTTAACTGGATAGTGTCATGGTGAGAAGTGTATAGTCTCTTCTCCAAGCCAGCAAGTCATTAAGCACTTGCAGAGCATATTGAGCACGGTGAGACATAGCTCGACTCTGGGCAGCTCTCCTGATGTTTTCATTGTGCAGTGGGGCCAGTGCTGAACTGTGGCAGGAGTGTTCAGTTGTGGTGGTAGTATGAGGAATTGATGGTGGGGGAGGCTCAGAGCATCATGTGAGTTCTGGAAGGTGTGCTCTTTGGGTGGCAAGCTTTCTTAAAAGTGTTTTGAAATATTAAAGCTTGTTGGAAATACCTTGTCACAGAAAACTGAAGTGCCTGTGGTCAGTTGAGGTGTGCCTAGTGCCTGACTCCTACAGCACTCTCGCCAGCCTCTGATCATTGCGGACAGTTCATCCCACCCTATTGTAGTGCAGAGAGCAGGGGAGAGTAGGGCACTCTGCCACCTGTCCTTTCTGGGGTTCTCCCAGGTGCTACCCCGGAGCCGCACCCCTCCCTCCTCTCTGCTCCCAGGGGCCCCTCAGCCCGTTCTGGCATATGTTGCTGACCCATGCCAGGCTGAAGCCTGAGGCAGCACCCATTGGGTAGACTGTGCTTTCTTCTTTTTGCTCCTTTTCTTTCAAACTAGCTGTTGAGAGCAAAGCTCAAATGTCAGAATTTTCTTTCCTATCCCTTCATAAATAAAATCTGTAAATGTGCTCTTCATAAACCACCGTAGGAGTCCTGGTGTGGTTGTGGATATATTTTGTTTTTATGGTTTTTTGAGATAGGATGTAGCTGTATAGCCCATACTGGCCTCTGCTTCCCAAGTGCTGAGGGGTGTGTGTGTAGGCAGGCAGGCAGTCACAATCTTCTCCCCACCTCTTCACCTTCGTGCCCCAAGGAGCCACCCAGTCCCAGTGGCCTTACAGGTCACTTGGTAGACCACTATTGGAGTGCAGGGAATTGGATTTTGGAGAGCGTAATGCAGTGGGTGGGAGTTCAGTATCTCCCTGTATCCCTTTGAGGTTCTGTATCACCCACCCTGACCTAGAAGGGCCTGGGCAGGGACCACTCCCCAGGTCGCTGCATCACCAGTGCATGGGTACAATACTAGCACCTCCACGGGCCTTCTTTGAGGCTTGGTGCAGTAATGATTATAAAGTGTTCAGCTGCAAGGATGAAAAGAGCTATAAATATTAGGTCAAAGTCAGTGTTTTTTAATAAAAGCTGCAACCACTTGTTTCTTTTGAAATGGAGAGCCACGAGAAGATCAAAGGAGTGCCACTGTTGACTGCTGCTCTGGAGGTCTCCTCCCTCCACTGACACAAACCTCTGAGAGGTCTACCATGATTTTCACTTAGACAAGTGACAGGAGGGTTTTCTGAAACACCTGGAGTACCAGTGACTTCACACAGCTTGTCCCCTGCATTCAAAGGAAAAGGCAGCCTTGGGAGAAGAGATCCAGATGCCCAGGGCACAGGTTGCTTTCCTTTCCTTACCTCTGCCATTGCCTGTAGTGGGCTACAGCAGCTTACACAACAGAATGCTTGACCTTGGCTATGTCAGCCTTCTTAGCCATGAAAAATGGGGGCCGAGAGAGGGGGTGCAAAATTAAGCTTACGGGAAACAAACCTAATCGGAGCTGAGCAGTAACAAAGGGCACCAGAAACATTTTACTGTGTCACATCCCACAGGCTGGCCATGAGCCCAGAATTTTCATTACAGCTTTTCAAAGAGAGGGAAAAAATATTTCACAAAAGCATTATCAAGGCCCCCACCTAGGATGCCCTGCTATGCAACCAAATTTTGTGAGGTCAATTTTTCAGGGAGTCAAAAACCCAGCATGTGGAACCCAGCAGGCCTTTTATATAGTGGGAGGGGTCCTTAAAATGACTACTGTTTTGCACTGAAGTCTCCAGGCTTCACAGATCATTAAAGGTTTCTGAACCACAGAGAAAGGAGGACAGAGTTGAAGAAATAAATCAAAAGTTCCTTGGGGATGCCTAAATGCCTACTTGGAATACACTTTTGGCACGAATATACTCCACATTAAAGAACAGGACTTTTCAAAATAAAAGAGAAGAGATTCATTTTCTTAGAAGTGATACGCTTTCTTTTTGGTAAGGACAGTGTGTGCCATAGGAAATGACTCCTGGCATGAGTCCTGCAGGAAGGTTGGGAGTGTGTGGGCAAAGCCCTGGGCATGCTGCGTAGGAGCCAGACAGACCAAGCAACAAGTCAGAATATGTTGTGGTGCTTTAGGTGTAAGATAGGAGAGCTATACCATTTATTTCTTACCATCTTTACTAAGAAATGAGATTATTTTCTCACAGAGCCCTGGTTTTGCTTACTCAAAGCCCTCAATAAGATAAGACCCAGAGAAGCAGATCATGCCATCTTGAAGGCAGGCCCTCACACGTGAGACAGTTCCTGCTACCCCAAGGCCATCATAGGGGGCGCTGCATTCTGACACAGTGAACAATCAGCACATAACTAAGATTTTGGAGGATGGCTTGTCTCATTTAGAAAAGACCGATGGAGGTGTTTAAGGCCTGCTGAATATACTTAAGGCCTTGATATGCTATGTGACATCCTCTAATCTTAGATAAGGAGTAAAAAGAAGCCAAATGATTGGTCTGCAGTGAATCACTTGGAGACCATTGATGTTGTGAATTGGGCAGGTTTGCAGGTCTGTTGATACTTCTGACACTATTGCTTTATAACCACACAAATCCCAGCGTGAATCTCCCTATTATCCAGTGGCTCCACAGGACCAGTGAGTATCACTGGCGGCTTCCCACCTTACTCAGGGTGAATAAACCAATCTGTTGCAAACTAGTGTTCAACCTGTGAAGTGATGGGGTGGATACACTGCTTGGGCTGTCCATCTTGAGTATTTACTAGAGTTAGGCCAACAAGAATAGGACTGATTCCTCTATTCCCAATGGAAGAGGGCTTACATTTCTACTACCTACACTTTAGTAGAAAGGCCTGCTTAAAACCACATATAATCATCATCAGTATAAATACTGACTTTCTGTCCTTCACTGAATTATAAAGTCCTTGTCAGCGATGAGTTCTGCTGGTTGGGAACTAACTCTAGGGGCAAATAAGCAGCTTTCAAGTTTCTCCTGTAGTCACTACTATAGACCCTGCCTTTCTTTTTGTACTTTAGGGAAGGGGCTACAGGGTGTTCAGAGTCTTACTACTAGATCGGACTCATAGTGATCTGCCTGTTTACAGCCTCCCAAGAGCTGGGATTATAGGCACGCGCCACCATGCAAGTCTCAGTTGCCTTTTCAGCGGGCCCCAGAATCAAACCCCCTGGACCTTGAGCCTGCTGAACTATTTGGCCGGCCTGACCCTGCCTTTCTCGTCTCATTTTCTTGGAAGAAGCTGCCATTACAGAAGAGGTCTAATGGAGTTCTTCAGGGAACTTTTTTTTTTTTTTTTTTTTTTTTGGCAGAACCAGGGATTGAACTCAGGCCCTTGCGCTTACCAGGGAAGCACTTATTCCACTGAGCCATCTCCCTAGCTCCCACGGGGCTTTCTAATGGCCACCTCTGGCCTTGTCCCTGTGGAGAATTGCTTGTTCCCAGTCATGATTTTGAGCTTCAATTTCTTTTTTCTGTGGTAGAAAGGTGGCAGGATGTAAGGAAGAACGTGTCTTTATTTGTATGCCTGGTCCTTTTAGAAGTGGAGCTTGATATTTAAGAAATCAGTTGTCTGATAGCCATAAGCTTCCTTTGGAAGAAAGGTCTGCATTGTGAGGTACAAATCGTTCCCATATAAGGTAGCTTGGCTGCCTCTGGTACCAGGAGAGCTATGATGGCTACAGCTATAAGCCATCATAAGTCGCTACTAGACGCTACAACGTCTAGTTCAGATATCCCACAGGCTGTTGAGCAGCTCCTCCATTCCATGTAACTATTCCCAAAGTTATTCCCTGCCTTTGATCAACATACAGATTGGAACAGTGTTCTGTTGGTAGGATAGGTGTTGGAGCATTAAGAAGTGCTTGTTTAAGCTTCTGGAATAATGCAGTTTGGAATCAAGTCCCCAGGTTAAAATATGGATGTCTGCCTTTTGGTTTTCCTTTATAAGCTGAGAGAGAGGGGTCATATGATCTTACCATACCCAGCTATCCAAAGGTGAGGAAAGCATATAATTTGTAGGACTCCCCTTAGCTGTTTCAGGGTCTTGAGCTGCAGGCAGGAAAGTATTGATGTAATTCTCTCTTCCCAGAGCCTTCATTTTTCTTTAGGATGTGGTAAGGCTCAAGTGTTTCACCTGAAGGCTGCAAAGCTGGGCCCTAAACCTAGAGACCTTAAAGCCTCTCTGTCTGCTAGAAAACTCAGCAGCACATAGGTGCCCTAGAGAGCTCTTCTGAAGGGCTCCATAATAAATAGTATGTTATCTACATACTGCAGGACTCTGACTTGGGAAAATTTGAAATATGCCTAGTGATGGGAAAGCATTGCCAAAAAAGATGAGGGCTATCTCTGAACCCTTGAGGAAACAGTCAAAGTCAGTTGAGATCCTGGTCATTAGGATTTTCAGAGGCAGCAAGAGATTAGGAATCTATATGTGAAGGAATTCAAAAGAAGGCACCTTTGAGATCTAATACTGAAAGCCAAGTGAGATCTTCTGGGGTCGGGGAAGGAAAGTGGACAGGTTAGGTACCACACAGTGAAGGGACACTGCTGCCTCCTCATTCACCAGTCCAAGGTTCTGCACCAACCTCCACTCCTCACTGGGTTTGTGAACTCCCAAGATTTGAGTGTTGCAGTGGCTGTGGCAGTTTGACTGGACCTTGTGCCCTTAAATTGTCAATTATAGGCAGTCATCCTCTTTTTTTTTTTTTTTAATATATATTTAGCTTACAGGATCTGCAGAATCTCACTGATTGGACACCATAGTGATCCTCGTTTTTTCAGCTTCCCAAGTGGTGGAATTACAGGTGCGCACTACCACACCCAGTCTCAGCCTCTGTCTCCGTATGCCCTGGGGACAAGGCTGGCATGGCATGTGGGGGACTGACCCCTGGTCCCTTCGTCTGCCTAAGCAGGCTATAGTCCACTGGGCTATCTGGCCCGCCCTTAAGTATAGGTAACTTTTTTGTGTGTGGCTGTCTCAGCCCACCCTGAGGTGCTAGGGATTGAACTTCAGTCCCTCAGGTTTCCTGAGCAGGCGCTTTGGACCGCTGAGCCATCTTCTTTTAACTTTAGGCCTGAGAGGATATTGTTTCTGTTGAGGAAGAACAGTAGGGTCTTTAAGATGTATTTTACCAGGTAGTTCTTACTGTTCTTCCTATTCTACTGTTAGTTGTATGCTGTACTTCAGGATTTATTTCTGTCTCTAGGAGGGGGAGGCAGCATATCTGACCTGAATGCATGTATATTACAGTATTCAAGCAAGAAAAGATAGCTCTCACCAGGAGGGAAACTGGACTTTCAGGCATAGTTAGAAAGGAATGTATTTTTTTTTTAAAGTCCCAAGTTACAGCCTAAGGGTTATGAGAATAGCCAGTTACCTTGTTTCCAGTGACTCCTTTCCAATGTGGTACAGCATTTGGAAAAGCAGGGTTGAGAACAAGGCCTGGATGATATCACCAATGTCCAGCAATGGGCTGGTTTCTTTTCACTTTATGGAGAGTACCATGGGCCTTTAGTCTTTCTAGACCTTTTGTACTGATGGTTCTTATTACAGTCCTGCCTAAGGTGGCCTCTTTCCACAGTGGTAACAGGTGAATTTAGTCATTGAGCTCTTCTTAGAGCCCAGAGAATCAGAATTAGGGTCTGTTACTTGTAAGACCACATCCAAGACAGCCAGTTTTTCTTGGTTTCTTCATTTTCTCCCCTTAGTTTCTTCCTGGTTTCAATTATAAAACACTAAGGAGGCAGTTCTCACTGGAGTGTTGAGTGAACTGTCAGGAGCAAAAGCCATCTCTTGTAGCTTTTGCCTAATATCTGAGGCTGACTGGGTAATGAACTTGTTTTTACGAATAATCTGTCCTTTTATCTAATCAGGAGCCAAGAATGTGTGTTTCATCAGTGCTGCTTGTAAACAATCTAAAAAGGCAGAAGGGTTCTCATCTTCTTCCTGATGAATAGCTGGCAATTTAAAGTAATTCAAGAGCTTATTTTTTCCTTCTCAGGCCTTCAAGAATACGTATCTGAAGATGTCGCCTATTCCAGTCTCCAGTCTGGTTAGTAGGCTAGCAAGGATCTTGTGTAGGCACTGCTGGGGCTCCAGTAGGAACTGGCTATTCTCTTGGCTGCTTGTCTTCTGGCCTTCCAAAATTAACAATATAATATTCATCTCCAATGTAATAGTAACCTTGTAATGCTGCTCACCTCACATTAGAAGTCAGGGTTTGAAGAGTAGCATCATGTCCTTCTAGTCCAGTTCATAGATCTGAGTAAGGCTTCTAAAGGCCTCAGTGTACTTAGCAGGGTTATCTGAAAACTTTCTCAGATCTTGCACCCTCTACTATTTGAGGTCACTAAGAGCAAGTTAGGGGAACTACACGCTCTGTAACAGTGAATGAGTCTTTGATTAACGTTGCCTTGAAAACCTGGTCCTTGGACTCCAGTGGTCAAGGGAGGGGAGCCTCAGGCTCAATAGTAGATGTATCTGATGGGGCCTGAGGGGCCAGAGGTGTCTGGTTTTCCTGTGGTTTACATTTATATTTGGAATACAAGTAAGAGTTAGCTCTTAATACAGGAGAAGTCTAAACATAAGATAATTTTGATCATTTTCCCCTTCCCTTACAGTAAAAGTGTGGTTGCAAAATAGTATTATAATCAGCACTTCTGTGTTTATGTTTTGCCTCTAGGGCACTGGCAGGCTATGCAAAGGGTGGGGGAATCAAAGCAAAAATTGGAAACGGTGGAAAACAATTTCCCATCTTGCAAAAGAAATCACTTCTGGGGATACATCGCATCAAGTAATGCCTCTGAAAAATCCTGCCCTTTGCCCTAGGGCAAAGAAGTTTCTAAGACATCTTTACTGTCTACCTAATCATCTAGTCTTTCCCTAGCAAAAAGACAAGGCTACATTTTACTCAAATTCCACTCTAAAATTTCTATGTCTGTATCTGCAGCACACTTCTGAAAGTCCCAGGTTAAAACCTGAATCCCCATCATTCAGCAGCCATAATTTACACATTAGCAGAAGTGCTTCCCATAAATGGTGAGAACCAGACTTAGCAGAGAGACACAGGGCCAGGAACAGAGACAGGGAAACAGGGAGAAGGGAGAGACGATGCGAATGGCATCGAAGAGGGTGAGATCTCTTAATTATTGTGCTTGGACTAAAGAGCTCCTGGTCTCATCCAGAAGTCGGATTCCCACAAGGTTTGAATTGAAGTTCAGTTTCCTGCACCTGGGAAACCACCCAGAGCACCTCAGTAGGGCATTCTTCCGTGAGTGTTATCCTGGGTGAGCAAAATTTTGATGTCTCGTTGACACAGTGTGTGTGGGGGGTGTCTGTTACTTAGGCTGACTTCCTTGTCTTCAGTGTCATTTTCTACAGGCTCAACTTAAAGATTCTTAGTTATTGGATAAGAGGGAAAGACTGGGACAGTTCAGAGTTCCTCCCTGTAATCACATCTTCAAAAAAAGGGGAAAGTACAAAGTGACAGGAACATTCCTGATCAGAAATGAGATCAGATAAAAGAAGTCTTTTCTTCTCACCGTGAATTACTGAGACAGCTTGCCCATGACTCATTGCCCTCAGCCTGGAAAGGCATGAGCGAGGAATCTCAAGAGCTGAGTTAGCCTCCTCACCAGCAGGTAAGAACAGAAAGGAAACTGAGGCAGAGCAAGCTTAAGGTTCCCTCTAAAGTATAGAGGAGCAATTGGGATAGAATGTCCTGTGAAACCTGTCCTGTAAATCTTAAGAACAACCGACTGTATAGTGCCTTTTAACTGGTAGTGAGGATCTCATGATGTATTAAAGGCATGTATATTTCTAAATAAAAACTAGATTTAATGAAAGACCCATTTTACAGCATTTCATATTAGTGTCCACAAGGGGGCGCTCTAACATTATATTTCCCTAGGGCTGTTTTCTAAATTCAGCGATTAGTAAGTACAAATGCAGGATGTACAAAACAGAAATACAAGATATTGCCCACAGAAGTAAAATGTTTTATCAAAAAAGCATCACAATCGTCCCATATTCTTAAATTTATCAGCATTTCAACCACAAAAAAAAAAAAAAGTGTAAAAGAGGTAAAACGTAAGAATTCAAGGCATGAGCAGTGGCTTGAATAGACTAACCAGAATGACAGTTTTGATGTTATATGTGAGTCACAATCCAAGATCTATGAAGCAAAAGCAAATTCTTTCCTACCTCCAGTTATGTTAGTGTAACCTCCAAGAATGATGTATGACTTTCACTAAGTAGTGTTAAAGAGAGATTGTTTCTTTCAACTTGCTAGATGTCCAGTACACCAAGTTTGTATTTCCAGAATTCAAAGAATGAATTCTGAGGAAGAACTACAGAATAAGAGTAAGCTCCTGAGAGAGAGGAAGGGTCCTAAATGGGTTGCCAGCAAGCCTTCCTTCTCAAATGAAGTTTTATGGAGCAAAGTCATAAGGTGGGTATAACGCGAGACAAAGTTATGAGCAACCAATATGATGACAAGTACAGTTGCTTAGGTGACTTGCTCCATTGGGGAAGCAAGCCAGGTAGAAAGTGCTTAAGCTTAATCCATTATATCTAGTCTTCTTCTTTAGTCTTGACCTTGCTCTTAGTGTGGAAGAGTGAGATATAATGATTGATTGATTGATTTGGGAAAATCTCCAGAGGGTGGTAACAGTAATCTCAAGCTTCCACTTACCCTTAGGGAAGTATGTAAATCTGGCCTTGGTAACTTTAATCTTCCTCAGTGAGCCTCCAGCCATAGTTTTGATGTGTTTAAGGCCTAACCCTCTCTGACTGCCTATAATTTTACCTAGCTTTAGCAGTCTAAAATAAAGGGGGTAAATTGGCCTCAGAGTAGGCTTTTCCACAGAACCTCTGGAGAATCCTGGAGTTTAATGTCATGTTTGCTTCTGTAGAAGGAAAGTGAGATTCTTTCACAGTGGATGCTTTGCCTAGAGCATGAATAATCAATCCCTCAGTATCCTTGGGCTATGGGTGTACTGGCCCTGGTGAGCTAGCAGAGGGCCAGTGATGGCATCTGCTATCCTCAGCCTCTTTCTCTTGAGAAAAATGCAGGCCTGCTTTCTTAAAACTTCAGTGTTAGGTCCTGAGCTGTGGTCACAGTTTGGTCACACAGAAAGATAGGATTTTGTAGGGATCAGCACAATTTCATATTTTTTGTATTTTTGTGCTAAAAATACTCAAATTATGAAACATACTGGCTGTCAAAAGCACCTGTGCAAACGTGGCTTCCTAATGGGAATTCTGTGCATGGTACTTTTACTTCCCACTGCCCTGGGATGCTGTTGCCAGTTCTGATGAAGATGTTGTGAGGTATGTTTTCTTGGCGGGGGGCGGGGGGTGAAGGTTGGGGTTTCAGCTGGCCTTGCTCACTTTTTGTGCTCCCCAGGCTGATATCAAACTCATAGAGATCCTCCTGAGTGCTGGGATTACAGGTGTGCGCCACCATGCCTGGTTCTGGGGCTGCATTGGTGGGCACCTACATCTGGGACTGAGATGACATGCCTAGACATTTGGATCGCAGGCATGTGGGGTCAGGGATTGAACTCAGGCCCTTGTGCTTGCGAGTTAAGTGCTTGTGCCTTTGAGCTGTCTTTCTGGGCACTATAAAGTAATTCAGTTCAGAATAATTTTTTTTTAAAGTGTTCTTTTCTTAGTACTGGGGGTTGAATCTTGGACATTGTGCTTTTCAGGCAGGCTCTTATGCCACTGAGCTATATCTCCAGCCCTTAACATAATTTTAGTTGAAATTTATAAGAATAAGATTAGAGCCAGGTGTGGTGGCGCAGGCCTATAATCCCAGCACTCAGGAGGATCTCTGTGAGTTTGAGAGAGGAGGATTGTTGTGAGTTTGAGACCAGCCTGAGCTACAAAGTGAGCTTAAGGCCAGCCTGAACTGCATATTGAGACCCTGTCTCAAAAAGACAAAAAAAAAAACAACAAAACAAAACTAAAGTATTCCAGGATGACCTTTACCTAGTATCTCAGTTATGCTTCTCTTGTGGCTGGGACAAAATAACCTGACTCCAAAATTAAGGCAGGAAAGATTTATTTAGCTCATAGTGGAGGTTTCAGTCCGTATTTGGCTGGCTCCAAGACAGAGTGGCACATGGTAGAAGGCAGCCTTTCATGGCCTCAGCAAAAAGCAGAGGGAGAAATAGCAGCTTTAGCAGGTAGCTGGTCTCTCTCCTCCTTACATTTGTATGCCGAATATCTGTCCCGGGCGATATAGCGCTCACACCCATAATTCTAGCATTGGATCATGAGTTAATCACAAATTCTAGAAGCCACCCCATCGCTTCTCTGCCTTTTGGCTAAGATCAAGTGTAGAAGCCACCCCATGACTGCATGAGGCTTTGAGGGCCATCTGGATACAAACTATTAACACCTAGCTTCCCCAGTATAAACATTTTATCACATTAACTTTTCTTTTTTCTTATGGGGCTCTCCCTGAGTCATCTGAGGATAATTTAAGATTTATTGCCTGGTTAGTGCTAAAAATGCCTTAACATGCAGTCTTTTGTTTTTGTTTTTAAGAATTGTACTACTGGCCCTTCCTTTTTAAAATGTGAATCTGATTGATGGAATCAGAAGCCCACTACTACATTAAAAATCTTGATATATACTAGTTTAAGTTGAACTTGAGTAGTAATTTTTCTCACTTGGAAACGTTAGGAAGTGGGCAGTAGAAAGTGAGAGCCTCTGGCAATTCTGTATCCAGGTGGCCACTGCTGTAGTTAACATTCATCCCTCTCTTCACATTCTGGATGTGTGTCCGTACATACTGTAAGCAGGAGCCGCCCTGTTCTGTTCTACCCTATAAGTTTTTTACCTGGCTGCATGTGATCCATTTTTGTAAAAACATATAGGATATATATATATATATATCTCCTGTATTTGTAATAATTCTTCTGTAGTCTAAGCAGCTGTGTGTGTGTGTGTAGTTTAAAAATAAATCTTATGTAAATGATTTCAGAAACTAAGAAAAAAGGCTTCCCAATTTTTTTTTTAAAGAAGTCAGTTTAAACTTTATACTGAGCTGGGTGTGGTGATGCACACCTGTAATCCCAGCACTTGGGGGACTGAATGAAGCAGGAGGATCCTTGTAAGCTCAAGGCCAGCCTGACCTGCATAGTGAGTTCCTGTCTCAAAAGAAAAAAAAACAAAAAACACAACACCGAACAAACTTGATACTCAAACTGTTGGTGTGCAAGTCTTAGGCTAGTCTGTTGCTTCATGAACAGAAGTGGAGAGCATCCTTAGTGAAGTCCATAACCTAGCGGTGTATAAACTACCCTGATATCTGTTACCAGAGAGGTGGGGGCAGCTGCCCCAGAGGCCTCAGTCATGACTATAGCTCTGTGCTCTTGCACAGTTTGTGGTGGCCCAAGCTGATTGACATAAAAAAAATCATTTTAATATGTCCATAGGGAAAAAAAAATATGTCCATAGGTCCCCACGGCTCAGGAATCCTGCCCAGGTCACTATAAGACTGACTTCTCCCTAGTTTCTGGGACCTCAGTGGAAAGACACAAATGACTGGGTAACTGACTCGCCACAGTTGTAGTCTCCTTGACTCCTCTGTCTCATGTGGATGCCAACTCCAAGATTGGGCTCAGCAGGGATGGGCATCCCCAGAACCTCAGTGTGGTCGTTACCTTGG
>PVKA01049333.1:0-13301 GCA_004027165.1 Ctenomys sociabilis | reverse complement strand
ACATAATTCTATGAGAGGCAAGATCTGCACTAATGGTGGTTGGACAGGATATTATGTCGGCTTCTAGTACTATGGTCATCCACTAGGAAAATAATTATTGAATTTTTGATATAATTCAGGTATAAAAAATAAGTAAGCAGCTACACTCTTAATTCACTGATAAGAGATATCTGCTAAAATAATATCTGTAAATATAATACCATGTATGCACCTTGTACAATACCAAAACATTATGAAAACAGTTTGCAATGTATTAATTTATCAAATCTGTATTGTTAAGGTGTCTTCAAACTGTCTGAGTGACATTTGTACTTCAATAAAATGAAAGGAAAAAAAATAAAATAAAAATAAAACAAACATTTACTGAGAAAAAAAAAAAAAAGAAAGAAAAGAAAGAAAAGCAGCATTGTTTGGTATATTGGTCTTGCTCTATCTCGGCCTTAACCACCCAGCAGAAAAGTATAAAAATGAGGTATATAACGTGAGGCCATAATAATTAATTGAGCTGTAAATGGCTACAGTCAACAACTTCTTCAGATAACTCACTATTGTTGTGGAATGCTGTACTCTGTTGGATTGTGTCGCTGAGTTCAGGCACCTAAAATGATTTAATGACAATGGAGTGCCCATCTTTGACAGGTCTAGACACAAAAGGGGGGTACAAAAGAAGAATCATGATGTGTGTGTATAAGCAGTACAGTTACGATAAATATGCCATGCTTCTACATAATTCTATAAGAAGCAAGATTTGCACTAGTAGTGATTGGACAAGATATTATGTTGGCTTCTACTACTATGGACAACCACTAGGAAGATAACAAGGTACAAAGTATTAATTATTGAATCTGTGGCATAATTCAGCTATAAAAATAAGATAAGTAAACAGCTAAACTCTCTTAATTCACTGATTAGTCATCTGCTATAATGATGTCTGTAAGTATAATAGCATGTATACACCTTGTACAATACCAAAGCATTATGAAAACAGTTTGCAATGTATTAACTTATGGAATCTGTCTTGTTAATTTATCTTGAAACTGTCTCATTGTTATTTGTTCTTCAATAAAATAAATAAATAAATACAACATATAAAGAGAAATCAATTTCTTTTGAGGCAAACATTTTTCAGAATCTTTATTTAGTCTTGGGGAATATATTTAGACTATTGTATTTCTAGAAAGTAAATTGAGCTCTGAGTATCAACATCCAGTATGTCAAGGAAACTGTAGTTTACACATTTTACTTAGAAGATCTCTAAATTAATATATCTTGCATATATCTCATTCCTCAAATATGATAACAAACCTACATAAGTTTCTTTTGAGGTTTTTGTACCTTCTTTCTTCCATTTGTAGATACATTACAGGCTCATATTTTATAATTGTGTTCCTATTTTTGTCCAACAATGTCCTGTTTTGTAGTTTAAGCATGTTGTTTAAAACTATTTTGTTTAAAGTATTACTTCCACTAATTCAGTGAAACAACATGTAGATTTTTTGCCTGGATACTTTCTCTCCTATGTGAGGAGATAAATTAGGTTGTTTGTCTTTTTATCAAAGTGAAGCATTTTAAATGTAAGATATCTCAAAACCTTTAGGTAAGCTTCAAACCTGAAAATGAAATCATTTTTAAGATAGAATTTCTTATACATTGTGTTACTGTTACTAACCAAACTAATGGCGAAGGAATACTTTCTTTTTACAAAGTAATGAGTTTTGTAATTGCTCAATATTTATTGAAAACAAGAGAATGAGGAATTATAAGCAATTTTACTTTAAAATTATTATCTGTGTTTCTTAAAATACTGCATGTATTTATGATATTGATGGATTTTTCTTTATAAACCAATTGCAATCCTTCCACATATCACTCCATATATTACTTCCAAGGATCCATAGTTTGAATGAAGCTTTCAAAAATGATATTTCTTACTTTTCATGTACTAAACTTCAAAATCACATTTTCCTTTTTGTTGTTGCCACTAACTCCAAATATATCTATATTGTTTGCCACAGATGGCATCCAGATAGCAAGATTATAATATTACTATAGAGAAATTCTATTTTTCTATTACTCAAAACATGATCTGAACCTTGAGCAAGACATTTACTTGAGGTTTCCTTGGGATTTACATACATTCTTGTCCACTCTGACCTTTTAATTTTGTTCACAGTTGGAAATGTAATGCACAGTGATTAAGATAATTTTGTTTACACAGACTTTAAGTGAAGTGACATTATAGTCAACCAAGTGTCACATCACCCCAAGTGAAGGAAGACTTAATTACCATAATCCCTTGAATACTAAAATTTCTTAGCAATATGTAGCATAATAATGTAATGTTCGGCACATTACATTTAATAATGTGAAGGCACAGTGCATTATGTCTCAGTTTATGTTTCTTTAAAATTGAAAGTAAATTAGAATTAAAGAGAACACTCCTGTGAATTAGAATACTTGTCTAAACATTCAGGTGAAATCTGTCCTTTCTTTTAAAATCTAAAGAGTTGCCTAGTGATATGAAAATTAGGCAACTGCTAAAATATCCATAAATTTAGATGTCCATGATTAGAGTGGCAGGCCTTGAACTTCTTTGGAAGACAGAGGATAGCTTGAATTATATGACTGAGATAAAGTAAAGAAGAAAGGCTGGTAAATAGCTATTATTATGCATTGGGGAAAATATCACTAATTTACAAAGAGTGCTGACAGTGTTTAATAGTATATAGATCTATTTTTTTTTTTTTTTTGTCTTTTTGAGACAGGGTCTCACTATGCAGTTCAGGCTGGCCTCGAGCTCACTTTGTAGCTCAGGCTGGTCTCGAAGTCACAACAATCCTCCTGCCTCAGCCTCCCAAGTGCTGGGATTACAGGCATGCACCACCACGCCCAGCTTATATAGATCTATTAAAAAAAAATTGTCAGAGTAACTAATTAATCCCTAAAATGGAGTTGATTCTAAGAGGCAGTGTAAATGTATTTGAAAGATCAATATACTATGGCAAAATTTGCGTGACTTGTAATACAACTTGAAAAGTATAAAATAATATTAAGAGATGAAATTATTATACCAAAATAGTCATATGTTGGCTTTCAGTCTTAAAAGAATCACATTCCATAACAAAATGTTCTTGCAGATAAATGTGAAATTCTCTAAAGAAATATCCTGGTTTATGTTTTTAATATTGCTAAATTTTAACATAAAGATTTTGTTTTTCTTCATATCATACTAGCACACAAAAATAGTATTACTTTAAATTCTCAAAAATTATTTTTATAAAGTAATTTTAATGGAGGAAAATATAAAAACTATTAGGAAAAGTAATTTATTTTACTACTATTTTAATGAGTAGTATTTTTTAATATCATTGGAAATCTGAGATGCAAAAATATATAGTTCAATCAATACATTCATGTGATACATTTTTGATAATTCATGAAATACAATTTTAGATGATCTCTTGTATACAGTGTTCCCAAAGTTTAAAAAATTTATAAAGCTACTAAAGTATAAAATAGTGAAATCTGTGAATGATAGCAGCCATGCTTTATAATTGGGAATCTTTAATAGTATTTTGAACTGATTTATCATTAAAAGTAGTTTTATTGGGGCAAATACTTTTTTTGTAAATATATGAAATTATTCATATTTTTATTTGGATATTTTCTTTAAACTGGTGATAGTGTATCTAACCAAGTAGTATATTACTATACTGGACTGAAAGATCTATTTTGTCTTTCCATAAATGATCCATAAAGATGAGGATCATTATGAGTCTGAGCTATGTATTGAGACCTTGTACCAAATACATTAAAAAGTATGAAGTAGCTACATTTTTATTATTTTTTCATTTTTATTATTTTTAATGAGTAGTATTTGGTAATAAGGCATCTATCGCATTCAAACATTATGGAGACTTAAAACATTTTGTTTATTGTTATTTTTTTATTTTATTACTATGTATTTACACTACAAATAGTTTATATTCATCATAGGGAGTTGGTACATGTACACAGAACATCTGATTTAAACAATCTGTTAAAAATAATAACTTATATACATTTTACTTTTCTCCTTGCATTTAAAAAGTTGTTGGTTTGTATTTGCCCAGCTCTCTTTCTTATTTCATCCCTGTGATTTTAAAAACAAAATTAAATATCAATTAATGTATGCATAAAACATTTCTTATTCAAACGAATTCCACTTAAAGATGGATAGAAGCAGTGTGTGTGTGTGTGTGTGTGTATGTGTGTGTGTGTGTATGTGTGTGCCTGTGTCTGTGTGGCACTAGAAATTAAACCCTAGGCCTCATGCTTGTTAAGTGTGTATTTTATTATTGAACTTTAATTCTAGACCTGTTAAAAAAACGTTTTATTTCAAAACTTATAAATTCATGAAACACTTTTAAAGATTGTAGTGAATGACTATATGCCTTGCATTAAATTTGTTCTATTGTTAATATCTTAGTATTAATGGATCAATTTTTTAAATTTAAACAATCTATTTGGATGCACTAGTTTGAAATACATTTTAGATTTCATTTAAACTTGCTCTGTTTTCTTGCAGTAAGTGTTTTAAGTTCCAGGGTGTAGTGTGCTATGTCATATTTAGTTGTATCCAAATGTATTCCCTTTGATTATGATATTTTTTCTCTTTATTTTTAATAACTTTGGCAAGTTCGAGCAATAATTGTAATATATTTATAGAGTAATCTTCGCTGGAGTTTTGCTGATGCTTTTTTATTGTTAAACTGTCATTATGTGTTTTAGGGAAGAAAATCATATAGGCATAATGACAATTCATTACATCAAGTTTACCTGGTATCATTACAATTTATTACTTTATTTTCTGGCGGAATCAGGGATTGGACTCAGGCCCTTGTGCTTACAAGGGAAGCACTTATTTTACTGAGCCATCTCACCAGCCCAAATTTATTACTGTTGAGTTTAACTGTTTGCCTGGGTCAAGTAGTGTTTGTCAGATTTTATACTCTGCAGAGCTACTTGTTAGGTTTCCCCTCCTTTCTATACTATGGTTTTGCAAATCATTAACTGTATGAAAATATTATTTGGAATCTATCTGATTGTAAGATTGTTTCTTCTAATTTATTCAGTCATTTATATCAGTATAATCAGTCATTTATTTAGATATTAATTGTACATTTAGGTTTATAACCAAATAGTTCAAATTTATTTATTTCCTAAATAATCTTGGATCATTAGGAGTTCAAACAGTTCATTGACTGTGTACTTTGACATGCTAGCAACACTGAATTTCTTCATTTTCTAGCGCTATAACATATTGCATGTCTTCATTAAATTGCTCCAAGGTGTGACTTGAGATTTTTTTTTAATTTTAATCCTGAACAAATGCAAGGAAAAGAGTCTGAATCCATTTTAGCTCAATTTACTTATTATTGTCCTATATTTTACATTGTCCTAATGATGGGCATAGATCTCACTGTTTTGCCATCCACATCTATATCAATCCCTCTCATATTCTCTATTGAGAAAACAACTCCAATGTTTATCATTATATATAGATTAAAATGCACTATGCACTGTTTAACATACATATACTTACCTGCAGTCTTCCAACCCAAGCCCCAATAAAAGATCTTATCATCAGTTTCTCAGTCACCAGGTATATATATATTTTTTTTCTTCAGAGATGATTGAGAGGTTGAATAAAGTTGAAAAATAAGGAATAAAATAAAAGCATTGTATTTTGCACGTGATTTTAGATTAAGCATCCATGTGAAAAGAAATAGGCATAAATGTAAACATTATCTCTCCTCTCCTCTCCCCTCCCTTTCCCTCCCTTTCTTTCTCCTCCCCTCCCTTCTCTCTGTCTCTGTTTCTCTCTGTCTGTCTGTTGGTCTCTATCTGTCTCTCTGTCTCCCCCACTACATCCCATGTCTTTGTTTCCAGCCTTTATTTTGCGCAAGATATGCTCCTAAAAATGGCTCACTGCCTTCTGATTAGTTTTCCTGGGTTCCAGATGACCAGATTTTCCATTGAAATGAAGGTACTGGAGCCCTTACCTGGACACTACAGGGGTGTAATTCTCTAGCTCTAGAGTCACCAGGCTGGGGCCAGAAGAAGGGAGAACCTGTTGTGATCACAGGCTGTCAATAGGCTGTTAGCAGTCTAGAGGGTTGAGACTACAGCTGTTGTTTAGAGAAGCAGATGGATGTGCTTTGTCACTCTTGTACAATCGCAGGAAAACTTTTACTTTCTTTTCAACATATAATCTGTGTTGATCAATCCTAGCTATGGGAAGGATCCCCTTTATCAAATTCAAGGTAGAGTACAGTGCTAGTGAGTGTGGCAGACTCTGTTAAGTGATACATTTTGCTGAGAAGAATTCTGTGACCTTAATTTTTTTTGCACAATTCATTAAGTATCCCCAGATGTATATATTTTTAGGTTACAGCTTCTCTTTTCAGAAAATCAACTGGAACATGCTTATTCTGTCTGAATTTAGGAAGTTGACAATTTCCTTATAAATACTAAATGAGTATTTAAAGTCTAAGAGAAACACATTCAGATTTGGAAATTGCCAACAAACATTGCAATCAAATTAGGCTTTGCAATGTATTAATTCATCGACTCTGTATGGTTAAGGTGTCTTGAAACTGTCTGATTGACATTTGTATTTTAATAAAATAAAAATAAATGGAAAAAAAAGATTAAAAAAAATTAGGCTTTGGAATTAGTCAGCCAATGGACAAGAGCAATCTAAAGTCTTCTTATATCAATGTTTTAATCACATTATATATATATATATATATATATATATATATATATATATATAGAGAGAGAGAGAGAGAGAGAGAGAGAGAGAGAGAGAGAGAATAGTTTTGTCCAATACATAATTCATCAACTCTAGAAAACAAGAAAATATTTTAGGTTAAAAAATCTAGGGCTGGCCAAATAGTTCAGTGGATTGAAGCACCTTCAAGCAGGCACAGGGGCCAGAGGTTCAATCCTTAGGCCTGTGCTGGCTCCACCCCTGGGGTGTGCTGAGACAGCAGTTGTGACAGGGCATGATGGCACATGCCTGTAATCCCAGCTCTTGGGAAGCTATGAACAGGTGGATCAGTAAGAGTCCAATCTAGTAGTGAGACCCTGAACACCCTTTAGACCCTTTCTTAAAAATCCAATAAATAAATAAAATCTTCTTTTAAAAATGTGTAGGGCTTACAAGATCACTCAGTGGACTAAGCACCTGCTTAGCAAGTGTAGGGACTGAGGTTTGATCCCTGGCATCACATGCCGTGCTAGACCCTCCTCCTGGTGTGCTGAGCAGGCTACACTGAGATCAGACATGTTGGTGCATGCCTATAATCCCTGCACTGGGGAGGATGAAAGCAGGAGGGTCACTAAGAGTCTAAGCTGCATAGTGTGACCCTATACTAAATGCATAAAAATAAAAAATAAAAACATAAAAAAATCTATATAGGATAATGATGTTCTAAATATATCTGGAAATGATGGTCGGCTTCAGTGACTGTTTAACAATTTTGTAACATTGCTCTTATTCTCTTTCTAAAATAACACTTTTCTGTTTTTCTCTCTTGCTTGAAAGGCGAAGAATAGACTTTAAGGCTCATATAAAATATGTGTGCAGGTAGCAAAGGGAATGCTTAATAGTAGATTTTGAGTACTGTGAATGAATGCCAGAAAAGTTTATTATTCTCCCTGAAACTATTGTATTCTTTCAATAGCTATGTTGCTCATGTAGTGTATCAACTTGTACTCTCACTGTAGTATCTACTGTGGGTTTCAGGAAAATATATTGGTTCTTTAATTGGAATGAATACATGGAGGAACAGGACTCTTTCATGTATGTTTTTTAAAAAATTCTAGGTAAAATATAACTGCATTCTTTTAAATGAGTAGTTAGAGCAAATTTTCGGGAAGCTTTGCAATCATAATTCACAAATTATATTTAAGAATCTTTCTTTGTGCTTTGCAAATCTATTACGCTTACTAAACTTATACTAATATAGATAAATTCCAGCAACAGCAAAAACAATTAGTGAAATTTAGTTGAAAGCGTTGTAAACAAATGAAGTTATTTATATTGTAACACACGACAGATGTGGGAGACAGGCCAAATTATAAATTAGGCATGAACTGTTTTAATCTGCAAACTGTATATGTTAAAAATGTTTTCTTTTGTAATTAGCATTTGCAAACACGGAGAAGTACCAGTTTTAAAACAGTGCCAGGAAATTGATCATTTTAGGTTGTCATAACAGCCAAAAGTATTTCATTACTTGTGTTGGGTTTAGCTTATTACACTATATTCCTATGTTTAGAAATATATTTTTGAATGTTAAAAATAAATTGCTCAATCATGCAAAAGAGGTTTGGTTGCTTAAATGCCAAGCTGACAAATTCTAAATAGATGCTAGAATACTTAATAACAAGCTTAAATGTTCTAAGGTTGTCATGACATTTCTTTTACAATGTAAATGATGTCTGGAAAAAAATTTAATTCTAGATGAAAATGAAGATTCTTTTATGACAGTATATGGCTGTCACATTCATAATAAAAGACAACAATTGATGATTTATGGGATGACTCCAGAGCAACAAAGTCTTTCACCACTGGCATCCCTTGTATAGTTTTATATTAGGGACTTGAAGGTGCCTGTGAAAAGTTTCCAACATAGCATACAAAGTTTATTTGTTTGAATCTTAATCCATTACCTCTCAATTTAACACTGTTGGAAACACTGAGATTTTCAGTATCATCTGACAAAATGAAAGCTGGCAATACTCTTAGTAAAAAAATGCATCTACTAAATTAATAAGCATGTTACACAGATGAAAGTAGATGATTTGATTATGTCATTTAACTTTTCACAAAAATACTTTTTTACAGAAAATCCATAATGTGTTCCTTTAATATAAAAGTAAGCTATTTGGTTAGTTAAAAGTTTGATGTTTCAGTTTCCTTTAAGGAGACAGAAGAGGAAAGTGAGTGCAGTGTAATTTGTCTTCCTTTCAATTCATGAAGAAAGGCTAAAATTCATATTTTAATATTGAAGTATTTATAAAAGAAGAATAAATATGTGATTGGATTTCCTAGACTGGCTTTATTTTATATTTTGTATTTTAGGGAAGAATCTACAGGGTGTTAAGGGTCTCACTACTAGGTCGGATTCGTAGTGATTGGCCTGTTTAACGACTCTCAAGAACTGGGATTACAGGCTCATACCACTATGCTCAGTCTCATTTGCCATCTCAGTGTGCCCCAGGAGCAGGACCTGCACAGCAGGCCCAGGGATCAAACCCGGGCCCCTTCGTCTGGTTGCAGGCACTTTAATTTCCTGAGGTTTTTAGCTGTCCCCTAGATTGGCTTTAATATGTATCTTAGACTAAGAAACAATAGGAGACCATGTCTTACAATTGATTTTGTATCAGTATATCTATTGCAGATTACTTAACATATTAAGAAGATATTGAACCTCTTCTTTGTTTTACTATCAGTTCTTCAAAATGATATCATATGTTATTTTAAAACCTAGAAAGTTTCCTTGTGTTTTCTAGCTTCTAGTGATTAAAAGGAACAAATAAAAATTCAGCTAAAATGGATTTTGATTCCAAATCATCTAAATGGAGGAAAAATAATAAAAGGATGTGATTTTTGGCATCTATTATTTTTAATTTTCTTTTTTTATGTCTTTTTGACACAGGGTCTCACTATGCAGTTCAGGCTGGCCTTAAGCTCATTTTGTAGCTCAGGCTGGTCTCGAACTCACAACAACCCTCCTGCCTCAGCCTCCTGAGTGCTGGGATTAAAGGTCTGTGCCAACATGCCCGGCTCTATTATTTTTAGTTTTCTTTATCAAACATTATAAGTCCTCAACATTTTGCTGCAATATATTGTTTGCAGTACAATTCTTATGTTTATTTTTTCCTCTAATAGATTTATATTAAACAAATTGTTTAGTTGAGGAGTACAAAGGTTTCTTATTTTGAGAAGTAATGCTGCTGTCTCAGTTTAATTAAGTTAACTCCTGTTAGTACCTCAAATTTTACTCAGTTATCTGGAATATAAGAGGTAGATAGCACACTGTTTCTTTTTTTCTAAAAAACTGAATCAAAAGGCATAATTCAAACCCAAACTAAGGAAAGAGTAAAGAATTAATTGTGATGTTAGTGGCCAGGGAAATGGTTAGTAGTATAACCACTTGCCTGGCAAGGGCCTGAGTTCAATCCCCGATTACACCAAAATAAAATGTGGTATTACATTATATATAAACATAGGCATAAGAATTGAGGCTATTACGATGAGGCAAAACATTAAGTGGTACTATGGAAGATAAACATGTAAGGAGGTGATAACATGTGAGTTCAGGAATTAAGTAAATTTAGAAAAATTGCATTGCCACAATAGTGACACTCTAGGATTCTGGAGCCTATGTGAGCAAAAAGAGTTAAAAATATTTAACTGATGGCAATGTGAAGGACCTTTTCTTCAAGTATAACGAATTAGTACAAATTTGTAATAGTAAAAATACCCTCTAGGTATTACATACTGACCAGATTTTATTCCTTTCTTCTATTCTTGATTAATCTTCACAGTGACTTTCTGTACAGACTGTTGTACATTACCCTTCTTGACTGGAGAATAATGCTCAAATATCATTAAAAGACTTCTCAAAGCTTATGGCATCAGTTCTCATGTGAAGATATTTTTAGTCCTACAGGACATTTGGCCATGTTTAAAGATGTTTGGTCATACTGTGTCATGATGGCACTAGTGACATCTAGTGGGTATCATCTAGGAAAGCTACTAAACATCCTAAAATGCACTGATCATGCCTCCTCCATTCATAAAAAGAACTATCTGTTCAAAGATATCTGTAGTGCTGAGGTTGAGAAATGAAAAATGTTATTGTGTAAGATCTAATGTCTATTTACTTGGCTGGTATTATGTAAATCTACTTTTGCACTTACATTCATTTTGGTACCCTTTCAGAATTTTTAAAGGCTTCCTTTACTTGGAACACACTTTTCTTTCCTTTCTCCCCAAATCTCTGCACATCTGGTTAAATTTATCATGTTTTATATATCTGCATATACCCATTCACTGGATTCTTGCACTGCAAGAGCTATGTTTTAATCTTTATGTGCACTCTAATTTCTCAGCATGTTGTTTGAGACACAATACATGCATGTGAAAGAAATATGTACTTTACTGGAGACTTTGGATGATAAGCTAAGTAAATTTTCTAAGTGTTTTTCCATTGGTATATATAGTTGCTGTAATAATGGAGAGAAAACACTAAATGTGAAAGGCTGCCAAGTGAGTATTCTTGTTGTTTGGTCACTGTTTTAAAAATGTGGATTGTGACAGAAGAGTCAAGGATAATTTCCACATACCAGGAAGAAAAAGGGAATGGGAACCAAAAGGTAGGAGTTTGCACAGAAGCTTCACTTTGAGAAGGGAGATAATTCAAACTTCTGTGCATGCCCTTGGTGATATCTGCATGCAGATAGCAGGTTTCATTAAGATGAAATTGCTAGCTAAGTGACTTGGAGAAAGTGATTTATCTCATCCTTTGTGTTACATTAAATAATGGTCAACTTATGAAACCCAATCAAATTGAATCAGTGTGGTGCTGTGTGTGGATGGTACAGCTGGGATTATGGCAAAAAGCATGAAAAGAAAACTGGAAAACATGGTGTGCTGTTAATTGTCCCAGAGAAGCTTGTCACCCTGGTTTAGGGGATACAAACTCAGCTGTTCTCACCATAGGAGGAGGTCTGGTTTTATTTATTACAGAGAATGGCTGTGGTTCTATTTCAGGGAACTCTAGTCCTTACTTTGAGCATCATTTCTAGCATCTGCAGTGAAGATCTTTCATTCCACTGGCACTGACTTTCTAGCTTTGGGCCTTTCCAGTGCAGATCCTTGAAATGGACTTTCATGAGACATTATTTTGTGCTCTATCCCTCCAGTTGGACATGTAAAGGACATTGCTGTGGTATCTAGGTTTTCAGGTGGATTCATGTAGGACATATGCCATGGGATCCAGGTCTTCAGCTGGATTCTTTTGGTCTCTATTGGGCAGACAGATCTGCCAGACTATTTTGCTTTTGACTCTAAGTGAAAATTATCTAAAATATCTTATAGACTCAGCACAGCTCGGCCTGTGAGTGAGGGCTCCAGGCCTGCCGCGCCAGAGGGACCTATCCCGGCAATCCCCTTTCCCAGTGATCCTGACTCCATCCAGGAGCCCTAGACCCAGCACAGCTCGGCCAGTGAGTGAGAGCTCCAGGCCCACCATGCCGGGGGGACCTTTTCCAGCAATCCCCTTTCCCAGCGATTCCAATTCCATTCCAGGGACTCAGACACAGTGCAGAACATCCAGGAGCCAAGAGAGGGGAATCACAGGAGCTGCACCAAAAAGGAACTGAACACAACAGCTGGATCCAGGCCAGGCATAACTAGATAATCTCAAACTTAATAGACAGGCACCCGAATCTCATTGCATGCTAAGGCTATAGCTGAAAAAGTGCTACACCAAAGGTCAGAGGTCAGTGCTATACAAAATGACAAAGGCAAGGAGAAAAATGCAATCTCAGGCCTCCAGTCCAGCTGTAAGTGCAAAGGACACTAGCTCAGCTGAAATGAATGAATTAACAGTTATGGAAGAAAAGGCACAACAGCAGAAAGGTATAGTGGAAATCAGATGAGAATTAATTCCAGAAATAAAAAAGAAATATCTGAATACAAAGCATCTGAAATAAAGAATCAAATGCAGAAACATCTGGGGGAAAACCAATGCTCAACCAGAACAAGTGCAGAGAGCAGTATTCCAGGTAAAACGTATGAATTAACAGTGTCTGAAGCAAAGAAAAAACAGCAGAAAGCTCATGAGGAACTCAAAGAAGAACTAATTTCTGAAGACAAGAAAGAATTATTTGAAAAAAAAATTCTTTGAAATCATAGCATCTGAAATACAGAAACAAGTCCGGAAATATACAGAGGAAACATAACTTGGAAGAAACTCTGCAGAAAAAGAATTAATAATGACCTCTAAAGAAGACATGGATAAAAATACAGAGAAGATCAGAAATATGACATATTTCTTGAATGAGAAATACAGAAAAGAAACAGAATGCATGAAACAGAATCAAAGAGATATAGAAGAACTAAAAATATCAATCATGAGACTATAAGACCATATGAGTTGGGCTGGGGAGATGGCTCAGTGGATTAAGTGCTTCCCTGGCAAGCACAAGGGCCTCAGTTCAGTCCCCAGTTCCACCAAAAA
>PVKA01049332.1:0-13275 GCA_004027165.1 Ctenomys sociabilis | reverse complement strand
ATGTATTAATTCATCGACTCTGTATGGTTAAGGTGTCTTGAAACTGTCTGATTGACATTTGTATTTTAATAAAATAAAAATAAAAGGAAAAAAATAAAATAAAATAAATCTGTTCCTACCTGTGGGGGAACAAGGTGCCAGGGCTGTGCAACTAAACTGCACAGGGCACCAAGAAGGTGCCGTGAGGGTGCAGCAGAAAGCCCTGGAAGCTTCTAGGGATGTGGGAGCACATATGGGGAGAGGGTGCCTAGAGAGTGGCCAGGGAGAGGCTGAAGGAAAGGAACTTATGGCATTCTGCCCATTAACTCAGACTCCCCAACTTGAACTGGTCCACATCCACTGCAGATGTGTCAGAGAAACCCACCTGAGGCCTGGGTTTCCCAAGGTTTTCACATGAGAGAAGTTGAAGTGAAAGGTGTAAAGGAGAAGCTTGCTGTTGACAATCGAGTGTTTAAGTGGTGATCTTGGCAAGGAACTGCACACGAGTTATGAGACAGCGATGAGACAGCTCAAAAGAAGATCTTTGAGACCTGACATTTCTGTCATCCAGTGCATCTGCAGAAATGGTGCCACCCTGCATATCCAAGTCTGCTGCAGTCTTCCAGCTCATCTCGCTCCAGTGTATATTGAAATTCTAGACGAGTTCACTTCCCCTGCCAGAGGTTTCACAGAATCTACCTCGTCCCTACTAAGTAGCCCAAGAAGACATGTGATGGGGCAAGACTGTCCAGGGTAAACTTTTTCCTTATATTTTTGTTGAAGTGTGAATGTGTTTTCTCTCACTTTGAATACACTGAATTTCATTGTTCTTGCCTTTCTAAAGCAGTTCTGGGAGTTCTGCTAAAAGGTTTCTGTCATGAGTGTCTTTATAAGATCAAAAATACAGCGAAGGCTCACCCTGGAGATGGAGAAAATGCTCTGGAAAATACTTGGGGTGAACAACTTGCTCTAGGTTGCCTAGGATTATCCTGGTTCTGGATCTCAGAGTACCATGTCCTGGGTTTCTGGATGAACTGCAGGGAGTCTGCCCCTTTTTCCAGTCTCAGTACCAGATCCAAAATCTGACAAAGACGCACAATTAAGGCTCAGTCTGGGAAGTTGTGTCTGTTACAGAGGACTGATATTTTTTTCTCTGTACTGAATTGAAACTGTGTTTGAAATTGAAAGTAATTGTAGGACTACTACCTACTATCTGAAATAAGCAGAAATACTGGCTACTTTTAAAAGAACAGCTGGCCAGGAAGATAGCTTGGCAGCTTAACCACCTGCCTGGAAAGCACAAGGTTCTAAGTTCAATCCTGGTACCAGAAAGATAGGCCCTAAAAGAACAACTCATTAAAACATTTTTTATAATGCATTTTAAATGGTTTTATTAAGACTTATGCAAACTAATCAGTTGACATTACCAGAAAGACCCTGTAGTATTTTTTCTCAAGATTTTCAAGCCAACCATTTTAAATATGAACATAGTTCTTATTTTCAAAAATATGGAGTTTGTTTTATTCATTTTATTTTATTGTTTACTAAATTTTATTAAGAAACAAACAGCAATGTGACAGTTTCAAAACTGATTAGTGGGACAGTTTCAATAATTAATAGATTGCATATTATTGTCTTCATAGTGGTTATTCATAGTATGCGATGCTTCCAGCATTTTAATGGTCACCAGCAGTGAAGGTGGAGACAAAATTGTATTTTGTATATATTCATGCCTTACACATGTCATATAAATAAAAATATTAAAACCAAATAGGACTACAGGATTGCTTTTTTGTTGTACATCTATCTATAAACCTAAATATCTTGTACACTTTAAAACGCACAGTGCATTCATAGACTTTAGTATTGTCTTGCCATTTCACATGAGGTAGGGTCACATTTAAAAGTATGCAAAAAGTTCCTGTACACATCTGTGCCAGAGAGTACACTGCTGCTGGAGCAGTGCCCTGCAAACCAAGGACCAGGAGCCCTGGCATTATCACTGTGAATTGTGTCAAGAGCACAGAGAAAACTCATGCAGGCCTGTTGAAGAGGAAATCTCTGTTTCACAAAATTAGCCCCCAAGGAGCTTTCTGGAATAGCTAACTGTGAGAAGCACTAATCCCAGGAACCCTTTTGATTGGCTGAATAATTATGTCATTGCATGAAGAGTCACAGCTTAGCGTTTGATCACTTGATTCTAAATAGCATTAGAGTTCAGCCACTAGATGGCCAGGAGCCATTTACTAGAAATCCTTGTTGGAGCCAACCAGTGTCATTGGCCTTTGGTGACAGAGATGATTCTCGCTGGCTGAGGTTACAGCCAAACCAAAATTAGTGTTTAAATCTATGCTGGAGAGGCACCTCCCAGATAATTGTTGTCAGAATGGTTTTAAAAATGTTTACTATGTTCTGCTAACAGATGCTTCCAAACAAAGAGAACAGGAAGCTGGTGCCTTCTCTGTCTGCCATTCAGTAGGGCTGAATACGTTCCATTAAATCGCCTGCAAACTTTGCTGAAGAGCCCAGCAAGCAGCGATGAAAATTACAGAGCGGCTCCCAAGCACTTTAGTGGGTAATCAACTGAAATTGAGCTGTTTTTTGCTGATAATGCAAATGGAACCTTTAAAACAAACAGCTACAAGTTACCACACATCCCGCAAGCTGAAAGGCCCATGTGGTCCCACAGATGGTCCCCTGCACACCAAGCCCTGCACACAGAAATTGGTTCTGACAGCTACCAGTGGCCAGATCCACCATTTGCCTGCATTTTTTAAAATGGCCGGGCTGTGCCCGGGGAATTATGGGTGTAGGGCCAATCATCTGGGTAAATTAGCTGTCAGAAAGTAAAAGCAACTCCATGAAAGTGAAGGATCTGTCTAAAATTCTTATGGTTTTCTTTCTGCCAAACTCAGTTTTTCCCTTGCATGGAATGCGCTTATACTGCAGAAGGGCAAAGGATTCTGGGCTCATGGGTATGACCTAGGGCTGCAGGTCTACACTGGCCTCAGGCTTTAGTTGTCCTAACAGTATCAACCAAAGCAGAAAACAACTGTTGGAACTAGGGACTCAAGAAAATCTCTTTCCCCAGATTTTCTTTATTTTGACCCAGGCTTTCGGGTGAAGGCATCACTTTGGGAGTTCCTGAGAGGCCAGGAGAAGATGCAGTGGAAAAGGAGATAGTGTGGCATGCAGTGGGAATCTACAAGCTTGGTAGCCAGGGCTGGATTCAGATGAGATGCCGACCTGCTGTGCACAACTGTCTAGCTCTGATAGGGTTTAAACTCTCTAATCCTTAATTGCTGTGAACTAGGATAATAACATCCTCACAGATAAACCACTGTAGGTAAGTGACATCACATAGAATGTGGTAGGTGTTTGGTAAATGTACTTTCCTTTCATCCTCTGAAAATGAATCAAAACTTACAACATAAGGCCTGCAAGCCAGCTCAAAGGACTAAGCACCTGCTTAGGCAAGCTCAGGCCCTGGGGTTTGATCCCTGGCATCACATGTGGCGCTGGTCTCAACCCCAGGCACACTGAGCCATCCATTGGGCATGGTGACACACACCCGTGATTCCAGCACTGGGGAGGCTGAAAACAGAGCTGTGTAGTGAGACCATGTACCAAAAATAAATAAATTAATAAATAAATAGAGCAAAATAAAAGCAAAAAACCTCACACTCTTCCTGTCTGTGTCTATACTCACATTCCTGACATCAGAGAGGAATGGAAAGGTCCATAAAGGACACATGTCATTTCCAGGAAGTTATTACAGGCAAACCTGTATTTCTGTACTATTTATTGCAATACAATTGTATTCAAAAGAGAGGTTCTCTAGGGAACATAGTATATTAACTTGGATGTAAAAATTTTACTTCTAAACATGAGAAAGGGCAGGGAGATAGCTCCAGGGTCTATGCACCTGCTTGGCAAGCTCAAGGACCTGGCGTCAATCCCTGGTACCAAATGCCATGCTGCCCCTGCATGAAGGCAACCATCAAAACCGAGAGTGGTGGTGCATACTGTAATCCCAGTGCTGGAGAGGCTTAGACAGAGGCTCCGACAAGTCTGAGCTATGTAGTGAGACCCTGTACCAAATACATAAATAAATAAATGACTTAAAACTGTAGAAAGCAATCACAGATACTCATAAGGATTTAGCATCTGCATTGTTCCTGGAGTATTCCTATCTTATTTTTAGGTTTACACAATTATATGAGTAAAAATGAATATGTTATTGTTAAAGAAAAGCTACATAATATAGAAACACATAAAATGTAAAAGTCACCTTGTATTCTCATATTTCCATCCAACTCTCCTCCCTGAAGAAATCACCTACTAGGATCTGTGTTTGTTCTTCCAGATATTTTCCTAAGCACTTATCATGTGTATGGGCATATGTGTTGCAAGTTCTATTGCCCCAATATCATTTACTGCATAGCTTGTCCCCTCCCACCCTGATTTGGAATGCCATGTTAAAAATGATTCATTGGTACAATGGAATAGTATGCAAAATGAAAAAGCTTCCAACATTGTTATGGAAGCTTGCCAGGCTATATTATTTCACAAAAAAAGAATAAAGCTTGGAAAATGTGCAGGTCTATAAATTTTCCCTGCCATCACACATCACAGCTTGCCACATATCGTGTCATTTCTTCTAAAAATTCTATAAGTTAAAGTTTACTTTTTATCCAAAATATGAAGAATGTTTTAAAAGTTTGAAGGATACTCTTCAACTATGTTTTTATTTGACAAACTATTTTGTATTGATGCTAAGCATTCTCTTTGATACAAAAGGGGTCAGGCTCCTCTTTGTGACTCTTCACTACCCTCAGGATGATTCTCAATTCTCACAAGGCTTTCACTCAGTTAGGTCTGTTCCTTGTCCAGTCTCCCTGCTCACTCTTCAGCTTCCTTCCTCTCAGTGCCTCCACCTCCTACCTGATCCTCACCCCTCCCACAATGATTCTCTTCTTGCCTCTTCAGCCACTCAGCCCATGTCTTCACCTGAATATGCTCTGATGCTCTCTTGCTACAGGAATTCAGCATGTATTCTCTATGGCAAACATTTTTCTCATTTCTCTTCTATTAACTGAATAGCTCTTGCTTATGGTTTGTGGTGTTTAAGTTTGACTATATCAACTTGATTGGCTGGGGACTATGCAAAAAATTGGTGGAACACATTTCTAGATGAGTAGGTTGTGGTCCCTGGCCTCTTCCTCTATGGTGCAGTTAGCTTGTTCTATTTTCCATCTGCCATGAACTCAGCATCTATGCTCAGTTGTATCCTTCTGCTATGATGCCTTGTAACTTTCTGACCATGAACTAAATCCCCCGAAGCAATGAACTGAATTAAACCTTTAAGTTGTAATGTTGGGCGTTGTGTCCCAGTGACAGAAAAGCCAACTAATACCATGCATGCTTCGAGAATGAGAATTGACATTGGTCTTTTTCAGAAATCCCTCCATAAAAGTTAAAAAGCCACTACTAATTTCCACAAAGTATGCTCAGGACTTACCCATCACATTACCGTGGTTCATTTATCTGTTTGTATCTTCTACTAAAATTGCAAGCAATTTAAGAGCAAGAAACTGTATCTTGTCCATTCTCCTATGTAGTTCCCCTCTCCCTACCCATTTCAGTGTTCATGGAACTTGGTGCATATTTGTCAAATGCTCATTCACTCCATATATGCAAGGTCCCTGGTGGTATAGCAGCCAGAATTTGACACTTTCACTCCATATATGCATGCAGATAAATAGGAAAAGTGGAAAGAAAAATATATACAAAAACCATTTTCAGCTATTTTTTAAAGATTTACTGTCTTCTAAGTACTGTACTAAGAATATTATATGATGTACAAGATGATTTTTGGGGCAAATACGAGAAGGAACTCATTTTCTTCTTCTCATTTTTTGAATTTTGCCCATTTAGACATATTCTTCAAAAGAAAGAGAAATTATTTCTTTAATGTTCTCCTGTATCTGTAGAGGTCTTACCATCTATACAGGTATAAAATAAGTGTAGGTCATGGCCTTGGCTCAGAACTGGCCTAGTGGAAAAGGCACTGGGCAAGCGCAGCCCACACCATGTGGTGGCCTCTCTCCAACCCCCAGAACGTCAGCCCACGGGCAGGTCCAAGGCACCTCTGGCTCTCACATATGGCTCTAGTTTGCTTCTCTAAGTTGAACGTGAGCAGTGCCCACAAGCACAGCTGCAGTTTCCTCAGACATTGCTCGTGTCTCACTCCTTCTGACGCTATGAAAAAGTCACAGCCCCCATCTTCCAAGTGTTTTCAAATCACCAATGCAAAATTATACAGCTTATTTGAGCAGCAGCAATAGCTTGAACCTGTTCACCTCTATTAAGTTCCAACCCATCCTACAAAAGCACATACAAGTTCTCCCACATTAACATTCCTAGCTTATGTTCACCAGTCTCAAAACCCTTATTTTGGGCCTTGGCTTAATGTGCAGTTGTTTGGACAAGAAAAACTGATTTTTTTTCATTCACAATAGAGCTTTGTGCAAGCAAGTGCATGTGCTTTTCACTCAAACATAAATAGCCACACTTGGCTATGAATGAAATCAGCACCTATTGTACTAATAACTCACAAATATGAATTAAATATACCTAGAGATAAACAAGTTTTATTTCTCACCTTCAACCTCAACATCTCTCCCCTTTCTCTTCCTCTATATCAAGAGGATATTTAGAAATAAATTATGGATTTGTAAGAAATATAGGTCTATCTTTTGTAACCTTGGTAAATATGAATAAAACCTGCTTGGGTATTAAATCTGCAGTTTTTATTCCTTTGCCTTTGCACTGATTTCATGCCATGCTCAGTACCCTTTTTCTTATGAGAAGTTATGAGAATGGCAATGCAACATCTGGTACATTTATTTTTGTTTCTGAAAACCTCAACCTTGTCAATTAAAAGTCTCATTCTAGCTGTGACATTTTACGACTAATCTTTGCAGTTTGTAATAATAGCTACCATTTCAAGATGGCTCCTGTGTTCCAGTCACACTCATCCTCACAACTGCTCCCTTGGGCAGTTGTTGTCTCTGGTCTCGGCAAGAAGAACCCAAGTCTTAACAAGGTGAAACACCACATCCATATTCACAGCTTCAGAATGGAGACACCCAGGCCAGAACCCAGCTCTTTGACTTTCTGCAAAATAACTATACCCAGAAAAACAACAAAAATCCTCCCCAGCATTCTAGGGTTCTCATAAATAACACATAAAAAAAAAGTTCCTAAACTTTATATTAAAGTTTCTATTGGTCATAAGCTTCACCACTAACTTTCTATCAGATAGAGCTGAGCATTGAAGAAAAAGCAGGATTGAGCCAGGATTCCCACATCCCATGCAAAGTGAAATGATAGGGACTGGGGCTGGGAGAGGCTTTAAAATGGGCCTGAGGCAGGAAATTTAGATAAGTTCAAAGATCAGGAGCATGGGGTATAGGAGCCTAAGCATAATGGTCAAATAGAGACAACTACCACCACTATCTCCCATGAAGCTAAACACAGCTTCATGGTATCTTGTCTTGACAAGTTATACTTCTGGAAAACAGAAAGTGCAAGCAATTGGTCTTGCATAAATCTTTGTCCTCATGTGTTCATCAGTGTTGCACTTGGTCTCCAAAGGAAGTCATAACCAGACAGTGAGTTATTTCTAGTAAAACAGTAACAGAGCATATCGTTCAGTCAAATGAAACCAAAACATAGCAATGAAATCCCACCAAATTACTCCAAATGCAAATTGCTAATAAACATACCACTTGGTAATACAGACCCTCCCTGGGTGTCCAAGGCCAATGCTGGGGAAAGGAGGAGCGAAGTATATTCTTTCTTACCAAATCCTTACTTTTAAATGCCTTGAAACAGGAGAACTGTATTCCTTTCTACTCTGGGAATGAAAGAACAAGTGTAGCTCATAGGGTTCCATGTAATGTCTTAGTTCCATGTCAATAGGAAAGAATATATTTTTATCCAAGATCGTGGTAAGAGCAAAACCTGAAAAGCAAGAATTCTGGCTGACGCCAAACATCAGGTAGCAAAAGCAGAGATTTTTAGGGATGGGAGGTCATTAAATAGATTGGGCCACAAGCTAAATTGAGGTCCTGCAGAGTTATTACCTAAGGTCTGAGATTCATGAGCTTAGAAATCAACAGAGATTATCTGAGTCATTTTCAGGAAGAGGGCTGCTCTTTGAGATCCTAAGTACAATTAATAGAGCAAAGAAAAGAGGCAACAAAAGAGGGTCCATGAAGTCAGTGCTAGAGAAGCCAAAGAAACCACCATCATGGGGGAGGAGGGCACTTGCTGTGCTTTTGTTTGTTTATAGCCTTGTAATCATGTCAAACCCTGAAAAAGGAAGCTGACCACAGAGCCCCAGCTTTGACCCCATTATACCACATTGCTACATAAAGAACCTGCTGCCTCCCTCAGTCCAGGACACACACTTCTTAAGTGCTAACTCTAAGAGAGTGTTCTGAGTCAAGGAAGTGACTAATTTCAGAACCTTCTTTAGCTGCTATGACAAATCACTTTACAGATGCTATGCTCTGTAGTGGCGCCAGCACTCTAATTGTCCTATGGAAGAATAATCAATGCCAGCTGCAGCAGAGGAATGCAGAATCTTCCTGTAGTAACCACAAGTCCCTGCTAAATCTAACTGAAAGTAAGTAAGCTCAGGGGAATCATATTGGTTTTTAAAATAAAACCAAATCAGGAAGCATGGGAAGGACTAACTGAAGATCTAAGGAGAATATTTGTTGCAACATCCTCAAAATACTTCATCTTTCAGATTAAAGATATGCTGTAAAAGTGACATATGCACTTGTTCACAAGAATTTGGTCTGGTGTGCTGCATAGTGATTTTTAGGAGTTTTTCTACATTTGTCCATTGCCTCCTCTCACCTTTCAACATTTTCTTTTCTTTTCTTCTCCCCTGTTTTCTCAAAATTTTCCACCACTCACAAACTTATTTTCAATATTCCCAGAGATGTTATCCAGGATCCTACTAGTCTAAATGCAAGTTTTTTCTAAATAAAACTCCTAGAAACTATTATCTTAGATTAGGATCCCTAGAAGCAGAGCCTGAGACAAACATTATTGGAAAAGAGCTCTCAAGGGGAGTGAGATAAGATGAGGCAGAAAAAGGAGCTAAGCAAGTGTGCATTCAATGTGACCCCCACAGAGAGCTCTGAAACACGAAATGTACCACAGAGTCAGACTCTCTGTGGAACAAGGCGATCAGTTGTCACCCATGTCAGTCATCTTTTTTGCTTGTGCCCTACAGATAGTGCTTGGGAGGAGCATAATCCATCAGGTAAACAGCCTATGTTCGGCCTGGGGCAATTTCCCATGAAAGATACAGCTCTGACTTACTGCCTTCTATTTTCATAGTGCAATAGCAAGCAGAAACACCAAAACAACACCCAAGATTTAGAGGCAGATTTATTTATGCCCACAGATACTGATGGTAATCATTCCCAAAATATCAGGCCCTGCTCTCTGGTGGTGTAGGGCTTTTATAGGATAAGCAAGCAGGAAGTACAGAGGCAGAATAGCTTGTCAGTTTGGGATTAGTTCTTATAATAAGTATCATAGTGGCCAAGTATGCATCACAGTGACCAGCCATTTCTAAGAAACAAAAGTAACAGGAACTGTAACCAGAACTATTACCTTGACAACTAACAAAATGAAATATACTAGAGGGCAGGGTGTACAATAGTTCTATTCTGTTACAATAGCTCTATTCTTCCTGTACTTTTCCCAGACGGGGCTTTGTACTTTATATCATCTAATTTGGACTGTTAAAGGCAATAAGAATCTTGCTTAAGGAGCTCAATAAGATACCATTTCTTAGGAATGTTTCAAACTACATACTTGCCTTATATCTCTTAAGATTTTAATCTCCCTTCCAAAATTCTAGAAAGCCAACAAGTATCTCCTGACTCAAAGAACGGTGCAACACACAAAAGTCTCTGTGGTTTCTTTTGTATTTCATGCTCTGATCCTTCATAAGATAGAGTTTGTTCTGCCTTCTCCAACTCAGATATCGGAAAATGAGCTTTATTCATGGAGCTAGCCAAGAGAGTAGTCATGAAATCGCCACCTTTCTTTATCTGAAATAGAAACAAAACTGGTTATCTTCTAGCTCACAGGTGGGTTTGAGTCAGGTTTAGATAATTAAGAGAGGGCTGGGGAGATAGCTCAGTGGAATAAGTGCTTGCCTGGCAAGCACAAGGTCCTGAGTTTGATCTCTGGTACCACCAAAAAAAAAAAAAAAAAAAAAAAAAAAAAAAGATAATTAAGAGGCAGAAAGAAAAGAATAATGAGATTTGGGTACAGGTGAATAGATCCCCAAGAAATACAGAGGACTGGGATAGGGGACTTACTTGGCTTACGGACTGAAACTTAAGCCTTAAGTTGGACATTTTTTAGTTTTTAACTGACAGCATGTAGTATCTAGCAGAACACAACAGTGCAGAGCATGGGCCTTAGTATCTAAGAGTCCTGGGTTCAAATACTGCTCTTATCTTGTATAAGGCTGTGTGTGATCCACTGTGTGATTTGGGAAGATGTAGTCAATTCCTGAAACATTCTTTTCTCTCTAGAATATAGAGATAATAAAGTATACCTCTCATAAATAATTCAAAAATTAAGTGACAAAAATATCTATGAATTTTAGCAAAATGCCTAATGCCTGATAACTTATTATTATATACATTGCAGGTATCAGTATATTATACATAACAGTTAAGCATTAAAAATGGCAATTTATTATTAGATGGCACAAGTATCTCATGAAACCACAAAGAAAAAGATAATCAGGACTCAGGAAGAGATGAGAGCCAAGATGTTGGTGTAGGTCCTCCTAAAGCTGATGTCAAAGTAGAATTAGTTGTGTACAAGTTTGATTGGAGTAGATTCCCAGAAGGGATGTGGGGAAGGAGCTGGGGAAGACAGGAAGAGCCTTTCAGTTATGTGGAGAGGAGGACGGTATTAAGATTGAGCAAGGAGGAGCCCTGAGCTATAACTCAGCTCTGAAAATAACTCAGGTAAGCCAGCAGGAGTCTTTGGAAGCTACTAGCCCTCAGCCACTTCACTCTTCTTTGGCATCTTCCCTATCGCCCTAAGTAGACTCTTACAGGTGGGATGTGACTAGACTAGGCTGTGATGATGGGAAGAAATTATTGAGTCACTTCCCAAATCCCCAAATCCCACCTGGAATTAAGCTGGAGCCCTCTCTTTGGGCTCACCCTCCTTGCTGACACTGTTCACATGACTTTTCTCCAGAAACTTTATTAATAGAAGAACATACCTTGACATCCCACCTCTCTGCCCTGCCTATCATATATATTCCCCACGAATTCTTGAATAATTGAATCAGTGGCTTAAAAATGTGCACCACCATGCCGCTGTGTTGCACAGTTCTGACATGGACTCTGATTGGTCACTGCTCTCCAGCTTAGGCTGACCCTGCTCCTCTCTTCCCTCTCCCAGGTGCCTTCTCCTGCCTGATTCAACCCCACACCCTCTTGGTGGCCTTTTACTAGTGTCAGAAGAACTAGTGCCTTATGGAGAACAATATGCCTTTTCAAAGACTGACAGGTAATAATGGTAATAATCTCCAGAGTCCTGTGAATGCCTTCCAACTATTGTGATGTTGTATAAAGGCAGCAGCCACAACAGAGGAAAGAAAACAGAAGCTGAATCAGAAGTCAATGCGTGACCTGATCACATAATACTGAGACAGTACCCTCAGTCCCCTGCTTCTCAGCCCAGGACTTTGCTTCACAGCAGGTTCAAGCCCAGTGTGGACTACAGAGTGAAACCTTCCATCTTAAAAGAGCCGATACGGGGACTGTGGAGATGACTCAGTAGAATAAGCGCTTCCCTGGCAAGCACAATGATCTGCGTTCAATCCCTGGGTCTGCCAAAAAAAAAAGAACCGATACTAACTAGAGGATCAGAAGCCACTGTTTCCAGTGCTTCCTCCTGTTCACAGATGATATTTGAACTGTCTTTCACTTTAGTTTCATGCTCTTCCACCTTCAAATGTTTTTTAGAGGCTGGAGCTACAAATTCATCTTAATTTTCATGTAGAAAGCTACAAATCACATTGGTTCTATAGGAGAAATATCTTTCATCTGCAGCCATTCTCCTCCTGTGCCTTCTTTTCCTTCCTTCTTCTCTGTCAGCAGAGTTCTACTCATGCTGAGTTTCTTCACTGTGTATCATTTATATTTCAGCACTGTTTTACTATTGCCTTTGTATCCACATATTTGACATTTTCTTCAAATATAACACAGGTTCCAAGAGTATCCTCATAGTCCCTGGCAAAGATGTAGCTGTCCAACTGCATAGTGGGCCTGTCAGTGCCGATCCCCAGAATCTTGCATTTATTTTCACCTTTTGAGAGAAAGTCTGAATCAATAATTCCTGACAACTCCACCAGGACAAATGGCTCCTGGTGAAAGAAAAGGGTTCCGGAGTTAGCACACCCATGCCATTCTTTAAATCTGGGTGTAATCTCCATGACCCCACAATTCTTGCATTCTGCATGCTGGTAAAACAAGTATTGTGAAGATAACCCCAGGGTCTGTGGTCAGTGGAAGCAGTAGCCAAGACCCCTTGAACTGTGGCTGCTAAGGATGCCTGCATGGCTGAGCAGAGTAAAATAAATCCCAGGGAAGCAATTCTTTAGGAGACCTATTTTTATATTTTCACAAATAAACCAATTTTAATAGATATTATTCTGTATTTATATAGCACTTTCTTCAAGAATCTTAACTATGAAATAAATCTCAGGGAACCAGTTCCTAGGAGACCCTTATTTTTATTTTCACAAATAAAATCATTTAATAGGTATTATTTTGCATTTATATAATTTCTTCTTTAAGAGCCTTAACTGCTGCTGGTGGAGCACACCTGTAATCCCAGCAATGGGGCAACCTGAGGCAAGGGGATCCTTGTGAGTTCAAGGCCAGACTGGACCACAGAGTGAGACCTTATCTCCATGTGACTCTCCCCAGGCACACTATAGAACTTCAATCACTTTCCTCTGTGGCTCTATAATCTCCTTGTTCAGAAAATTTGGAGCTCAACTGAGTTTCATGATGTTGCAGTACAGGTTCTCCTATGTCCTGAGTCTTTGCTGACCTTGAAAAGCTAGAGCCAAAATGTTGGCTGGCCTTGTGGCTCTTCTATTTCTCCAACTCTGATTTGTGAACTTAGGTTGTTAACCATCCAGAAGAAAAGCTGATTAGTATC
>PVKA01049331.1:0-13302 GCA_004027165.1 Ctenomys sociabilis | reverse complement strand
CACACACACACACACACACACACACACACACACACACACCACAAGGCCACACACTGTGGATGAGGCTCACCTGGCTGTCCAAGCCAAGTGTCAGAAGCATGAAGAAGAAGAGGAAAGACCAGAAGGGCGACAGAGGCAGCATGGTCATGGCCTGCGGGTAGACTACAAAGGCCAGGCCGGGGCCTGGGCCAAGAGCACACGAGGTCAGCAGCTTGGGGCATGCAGCGACCCCACAGACACCCCCCACCACACACACACACTCATGCAGGGTCATGCACCAAATGTATGCTTCTAATGCAGTCCTAACCTCAAGGGTATGGGTCAGCCCAGGTGTGCAATAAATATAAATTAATGCATAATTGACTTAATGATGAGTGCATGAATAAACATACACTCCAAATATAAAACCTCATTAGATCACTTATGTGTACACAACTGTTTGTAGAAAGAATCCCCCTAAAAGCTACTTATTGACATCCACCGGCCCAAGTCACACTGATTCACAAGACCGTTCTCTCCTGATTCACTCTCACTTGCACACATGTGGCCCACCACAGGCACAAGAGATACGACTGTCTCCCTAAACTCACCTGCAGATACAAACTATTGCTCGCAGCACTGCCTTATACACCTGTCCCTTCATACACAGACACCCAGGAATCAGCCTGTGACATGTTCATTTCCATGCATAGGCATTGGAAAGCTCTTGCAAGACACACAACGCACCCCATGCCCACCGGCAGTCTCCCTGGACTGCACATGAGCTCCCGGCTCCGGCCGACACCCCCACACACCAGGCCCTGGCCCCTGCCCACCTGCTTTGGCCACTTGGTCCACAGGCATCCCCAGCTCCTGCGACATGTAGCCCAGCACGGAGAAGATGGCAAAGCCAGCCAGGATGCTGGTGATGGCATTGCCCAGAGTGACGATGAAGGTGTCTCTGCCAGGAGAAGTCCAGGCACAGCCCAGGGTGAGAAGGCTGTGCCCCTTACCCAGGAGGCCCTCCCTGGCCAGCCACTTTCCTTGCTTCAGCCCTGGGGGCTGAACTGCAGGCACTGACCTATAGATGTTCTGGTGGAATGTGTTGTAGGAGGCAAAGGTGAGAAGACCCCCGAAGCCCACACCCAGGGAGTAGAAGATCTGAAGAGCAGCTTCGATCCATACCTGCGCCAGGGAAGGAGGGAGATGGAGGGCAGAGAGGAGGGGCTGGCACACAGTGGGCGCCGAGGGCAGGCAGGAGAAGCCAGGGGCAGGGCTCGGCCAGCCCACACAGTCCAGGCACAGTGTGGGGAAACCAGGCTCACGAGCCCAGCTCTAGCCCCTATACCTCAGGACGTGCACCGGCCCCTCCCCTCCCTGGCATCGGTTTTCCTACCTAGTCTAGCAGTTGATCTCTAAGCTTCACGCAGGCCATAAGCAAGTAGTGCCTAATGTTCAAACTCCCAGCAGATTCATTTGATAATGAGCTCCTGCAAACCTTTATTTTCCTGCCTATTGGTCAGAGAGACCTGGACAAGGATCCCAGTCCCACAGCTCTGTAGCTACACATCACTGCTCTGGACTGCAGGTTCCTTTCTGGTAATGGGGGAACAGGAATGGTGCCTACTTCATAAGGGGTGGCAGTAAGAATTAAATCACTATTACTTTTAGAGCAGGCTTAGGCATAGCTATGGGCCAATAAACAGTAAATGTTGGTTGCCAGTCCCATGTTGTCATGAGCATTAGTACTAATGCCTTCCTGGGGTACGGAGTCCAACAGATCTAGACAGGAACCCCAACACCAGTGCTCTCTGATTGTGTGCCTTAAGCTTGTCATTCATTGTTCGTTTGTTTACTGTATTTAATACAGGGTCTCACTACACAGCTCGGACTTGTAGTGATCGTTCTGCTTTTGCCTCCTCAGAGCTGGGATTCCAGGCATGTGCCACCATGCCCGGACTCTGTCACCAGCTCAGTGAGCCCGTGGGTGGCAAGCAGTACCGAGGACCCGACCCTGCTCCCCTCGCTTGCTAGTCCACTGAGCTGTCTCGCCAGCCCTTATCATTCCTTCTTATGAACTAATACTTTTTTCACCTGCAAAGTGCACATAATAGTGTCTATTTCATAGGATTAAGAATAATAAATGGAAAACACACACACATGCGCACAAAGGGCTGGGCACACTGCTGGCTTCTGGGGCCCTCCAAGTGGATGACCCCTGCCCCCACCCCGCTTTTCCCACGGAGCCCTCTTTCACTCCTTGGCTCTGGCCTGCTGCTGCTCTCCCAGCCTGAGGGCCTCACCTTGGAAGACAACAGGTGGTGGAACTGGGGGGTCAGATAGAACTGGATGCCTTTCCAGGCCCCTGGGAGGGTCACTCCACGGACCAGCAGCATGAGCAGGATGATGTAGGGGAATGTGGCTGTGAAATACACCATCTGAGAGAGAAGCAGGGAGCTGGAAGCTGGGACTTCCTTCCACACCTCCCTCTTCCTGATGTCCTCATTTAGACCCTCACCTCCCCTTTGGTGGCTGGGGCAGAAACTGCCCATCATCCATGCTGTGTCCTCCTCTGCCTCCTGCCTCACTCATCCAACCCACCTGCAGAGGGCTGTCACCCTTGCCAAGGCCACCCTAAAATCCATCTTCTGGTGCAGGCCGCCACCGTAGTGCTAAGAATCCTTCTGGATTAGTGACTTAGCTCAGAGGTAGGGCGCATGCTCACTGTATACAAAGCCCTGGCTTCAATCCCCAGTGCCACACAAAAAATTCTCTTATAAAATCTAGTCAACTATGCCCACACCCTGGCCTCGCAAGCTCCTTCTGCATGGTCACCAAGCTTTCGATAATCCCAGTCTTCCCTCTGCTCTGGCTCTGTATCTGCTACATCCTCACACACTTCTTCCTGTCACACCTCAACACTCTGGTGCCTCACCTGGGTCTGCGACCACCCCTCCCCTCCTCCTAAAAGCTTTCTATCCCATGTTTGGTCTTATAATTGCCTTGTTCCTCATAGGCAGCACTTGTCAGCACTTAGCAGGGGACAAGTTCTAATTTACAATACCCAGGGGAACCTTTCAAATTCATCTGTAACAGGTTTGCTGCCTTTCCTACACCCTCAGCACCCACGGTGGACATCAGCAGCTTTGCCTTCCCAGCATCTAGTTCACCTTCTTCAGACACAACACATCACCTTTCCTGGAAGGGGCTGACCCCAGCTCTAGAAGACTGTTCCACCCTCTTGGCCACTGAGGTTGGTTCAGGGATGAATGCACCACCCTGCTCAACCAGAAGACCGAGTTCTTGCGATTGTGCAAACAGAAATGAGAAGCTTTTCCCAATCAGGTCAAATCTAAGTCTGGAGCTCCGGGGACAGCCTCCTGAAGAAGGAAGCCAACAAAGAGGAGAGCCTTGCTCTCCAGAGAGGCCAGACAGCAGGTTCTTCATGCTGCCCCGTTGCCCCGGGCCCAGCTCACCCTCAGCAGACCTCTGGACTTCCTAACTGAGCTAACAGCTGCATTCAGTGTACCCTCAGGCCCACCTTCCACTCAACAAACTGTCACTGAGCCCCTTCGGGGAACTAGCACGGGGTAGGAGACCAACTTGAAAGCAACTTGTGGCACCGCTAGGGGAGGGCTCCAGCCCAGGAAAGCAGCCCAGCCCACTGTCCGGCCACCTGCTCAGCTTTCTTACTGCTGGGCCCCATCTCAGTGCTCTCTGCTTTCCTCCTCTGGTGAAGTCTGAGCATCTCAGCCCCGGTGCTCACTCACGCCTTCCAGGAAGCCCTCCCCACTCTCTCAGGCCTTGGGGCCTCCCGGGTTCACCTTGCCCGAGGACTTGACACCCTTGAGGATACAGAGGAACACGATGACCCAGGCCAGCAGCAGGCAGAGGCAGAGGTTCCAGCGGATTTCCCCAGGGCTGCCAATGCCTTGGCTACCTTGGATGTGGAGGACATAGCGGCTGTAAGAGACAAAGGTCCTGCGGTCACTGGGCACAGGCATGGAACATAGCTGTGTGTAGCGGGCAGGCCCTACGACGCTCTCCACATGACAGCCTCTCCATCCCTTGCTATCTGTCCCCTACCAGCTGTGTTCCCAGGACACTACCTGATGCCACACCATTGTTCCCTTCCTCTTCTGCATCCACTGCCTACAGGGAGGCTGCCCCAGGACACACGAAGGGGACAGGGAGAGCGTTCTGGGTTTGTGTGGATATATGCACGAGCACATGCCCTCATCTCCACCCTGGCTGTGGCCTTCCTCTGAGCCACAGGGCTGGTTGGGCAGACCTTCCTGTAAGCTGCAAATGCCCTGGTTCCCTCTCACCAGTGTAGTTCAGGTTGGGTGACAGCTCTCCCTAGTGCTGGTCCCTGGCATTGCACCTTTCCTTGCAGGTCTCCTGACCTCCTGAAAGCCCCTTCATGTCATCGCTGCTTCCATCAGGCGCTGTTGACGCTACCAGCTGCCTTCTGCCGGCATCCCAACTAATGCAGTAGCTCACAGCACTGCCACGGAGAATCCAGGCAGCCGTCCGTGAGCATGCTGAGTGTGGGCTTTGAGGGGCAGACCCGGGCCCATCCCCCCCACACGCAGACCTACTCTTCAGCCAGCACAGGTGCTGCGATGGCCGTGATGGGAACAGATGCCGAGCCATGCAGCCCATGCAGATGAGAGGAGCAGCTCCAGACACGGGTCTGCCTGCCTGGGGGGATTCCTAAGAAGACCACTTTCAGTGGAAGGGGTGGGGGTTGCCCCAGAACAGGGTAAGAATCAGGAGTCTTATGTGGCAATAGCACCACCGTGCCTGAGTGGGGCCTTGTTTTCCCAGCTGTGGAATGGGGCGCTGGGACAAGCCAGTGAGCAGCAGTACCCGGCCGACAGCTGCCACGCTCAGGCTGCCCCTGTAACCATTTCACCTGAATCTCTTTAAGCCTCACACAAAGCAACTCCATTCATCTCATTTCTCCTACTGTATTCATCTGAGGTGGTCCTTACTGTGTATGGCCCTGGCCTTGTGCTATGTAGTGTGTATGATACAGCAGGTGCTCGTACACACATTTATTAAAGCAATGAATAAGCAAATATCCTGTGAAACAGGTACTGCCATCACCTCTACTGTAACAGAGGAGGAAACAGAAACTCCAAAATGTCACTACTGCTGTTACCATCACCTCTGTGTCCAGATTATCAGCTAGCATTTACCATCCCCCAGACTGAGCTGCAGGATTTTTCTATGCATTCTTTTCTTTAATCTTCCTGGCCACCTTCTGAAATAGCTCTTATTATTGTCCTTATTCTAAAGCAATGCAACCCAAATAAATTATTCAAGTCACAGAGCTGGGCCAGTGAGAGCCCGACTTAACGCTCCCCTGAAAGCTGCTCCACAAAGCACCCCCTGAGCCCAGCCCTGGTGGGCAGGCCCCTGACCTCCAGTATTCCTCGCTGGGGCTCACAGTGCTAGAGAGGTTGAGGGGCAGTGCGCCGTTGCCGTGCTTGGCGCCTCTGTGCTCCAGGCAGAGCTCCGTGTTCCACCAGTTGCCGCAGTGCTCCCAGGGCAGGGTGCTGGTGAGCGAGGCGAAGAGGTAGAAGAGGACGTAGGCAATGATCATGTTGTAGTAGACGGCCACCAGGCCTACGATGAGCAGCATGGCCGCGCCGGCACCTGGTGTGGGAAAAGGGCTGCTGGGCAGCCCCTGAGCCGGCCGCGGGCCCAGCTCAGAGGCCTCAGGATGCCGTCACCTCCTGCCTCTACTTCTCTCTCTGTCTGAAAGTTGGCAGGGGGCAGGCATCTCCCCGCCTCCCTCAGACCAAGCCCAGCCCAGGCACCACTGAGACCTCACCTTTGAAGAGGGGGCTGATTTTCCAGACGGCCAGGGGCCCCAGGCTGGAGAACTGGCCCAGGGAAAGCTCCAGGAAAAAGAGGGGAATACCACAGATGGCCAGCATGAGGAAGTAGGGCACAAGGAAGGCGCCTGCAAGGAACAGGGAAGGCTGGGAGGAGTTTGGAGGGGCAGCAACCCCCAAAGCCCGGCTTGACTCCACCCCGCCCGGAGTCAGACACCTGAGCCTATGGGGCTGGGACCTTGAGCCTGTGGGGCTGCCTTCCCTCTTTCTTCAGGCCTCCAAGGGTTAGGGAGGCTGGCAGGGCTTTATTCATCTTTGTAGACCCATGCTCAAGATAGGGCTGACCCATAGCAGACCCCAGAAAATTGCCTATGGAGCAAGTGAGTGAATAAATGAAGGATGGAATGAGGGAAATCCTTACTAAAGCAAGTGCAAGCTCCTCAGGACAGGAGCTGACATTCCTCAGAACCTAGCTCCACAGGTCTCTTGTCTTGGTCACACTGCCTCGTATCTGTAAATCCGCCACCTGTGATTTCCTGGGGCCAATATCCCTTCCTCTTTGCTTCTGTGTTACTGATGCCCACCTTTTTCATACAGCCCTGGAAGGGTACAGTCCCATCTGCCCTCCCTTGGCCCCTCAATGGGTGCAGGCCATTCAGAAACCTCCTTCTATGCTGTCTGAACTCATTCAGATGGAAAGCTCTGCACTGCTCAGCCTGTTGAGGACCTGCACCATTCCAGGTGTGTCTGTGGTCACCCTCCCTGTCCCCAACTGCAGGGAGGAACAGAACCTGCTTCAGGACATAATGAGGTCAGCAGACAAAGCAGAGTAGGGTCACAGTGAGAGGGCGAGCAGCTAGACAGCTGTAGACAGGGCGTGTCCTAGCGTCTCAGTGACTGGCCCCAGCCCCATGTTCCTGGTCATGTGAACACATCTTTGCTTTGTTTCATCTGCTTTCTTTGGATGTCTCTCACTTTACCAATATGCACTCATTTAGCAAGTCTGGTGGAAGCAGCTGGAATGAAATCCCAGCAAGCCCACCTTGGGCCTGGAGAAGACTGTCCCAGTTGGATTCTTGTGTGTGTGTGTGTGTGTGTGTGTGTGTGTGTTAGAATATGAACATGATAGGGAAGCACTCTCCCACTGAGCCCTGTGTCCCCAGCCCTTTACTTTTATTTTGTTTTAACATAGGATATCACTAACTCACCCAGGCTGACCTTGAACTTGCAATTTTCTGCCTCAGCCCATTTTAGTAGCTGGGATTCTAGGACTCTCCTATGGTGCCTGAATTGGGATTGGAATGTTGGGGCTTTGGGGCTCCTTGGACAGGGGGCCCGGCCCACCTCAAGTTTCCCTGCCTCATCACCTCATGGTGCCCACCCAGGAGGGCTGTGGGGGCTAAAGGAGATGGGAACTCAGCACAGGCCTGGTGGGCGGTGGGCACTCGGCCCTAGCTACCACTGATCAAATTCACAATGTGACTTGACGGAGAAGCAGAGACAAAAGGGATTTTCTCCTTTTTCTTTTTTTTTTCCAAGATAGAGATTTTGCGTTTGCAGTCTGAATGGGAGAAACCAGAAGAGGAGGAAATATTGACGATTCAGAGAGGAAACGATTGATGGAACAGGGCTCTGGAGGAGAAGGGAGGTGTGGAGAGAATATTAAAAACGTTGATCCCTGATAGACAGATAATGCCTTTAGCACAAAGCATGGGGTCCAGAAGCTGTGAGCCTCAGAAGAAAAAGCCTGTCGGTGTCCACCCTGAGGAGGAGAAGGAAGAAGCAGGGCCTGGCTGATGAGCAGGAACAAGCACAGGAAGCTCCCTCCTGTCAGCCAAGGTCACCCCAGAGACAGAGGCTCAGGTGACAGAAAAGCTCAATCTGCCCCAAGCTTCGGTCTGCCCCCAGACACCCTCTACTGGACCAAGGCCATACCTCCTCCATTGGTGTAGGCTCGATAGGGGAATCGCCAGACGTTGCCCAGCCCCACACAGTAGCCGATGCAGGACAGCAGGAAGTCCAGCTTGCCTGTCCAGTTGCCCCGGTCTGCAGCAAAGTCCACATCCAGTTCCACATCGCCCTGGTCACTGGGGGTCATCAGCAGGTCTGGGGTGACAGGCTGCCAGTAAGAGAGACCAAAGTGAGGAGGAAGGAGGGTGAGGTGAGGTTGGAGCTGTGACTCCACCATGGAAGAAACACAGGGCTGGACAAGGCTGCACAAGAAGACGTTCTCTTGTTTTAGATCATCAGGTGTTGTCATCTGGATTCATGTGTCTTTCTTAATGTGAGGAAGACCCTTGGGCAGCTGCTGCACATGGCTCAGGTGCTAAGAAAGCTGCCTGATCTCAGTGTGGCTAGCAGAGGCCAGGGTCAAGGGATGGCCCTATGCTGCTGCTGCTGATCTTAATGACCACTACGTACTGAGCACTTGCATTAAGCATTTTATTCACATCTCCCAAATCCATCTTCAGACCAACCACACATGTGAAGTACTCATCTAAGCTCATCTCTAAGTATGAGGAAAACTGAGGCTCAGAGAGGGGTCATGACCAGCCAAGATTTTGACCAGTTGGTGAGTGAGAGAACTGGGTCTTAAGCCCAGATTTTCTGAGAAGAATAGCCATGCCTTCCCCATTGTATAGATGAGTTTCATTTCCATCTTAGACATCTGATTTTAAGAAAGACACAGAGACAGTCCAAAGTATGTGCAAAGGTCAGGTGGCCAGATGAAAGAATGTTCTGGAAAAGTGGTTATGAGGGGACAAAGGGAAGCCCCAGAAACCCTTAGCACAGGAAGTGGATGATGGGCTCCCCGAGGCATGAATCAGAACTGTGCTGTGTGGCTCAAGGAGTCCACTGAAGACTGTGAATTCTGGGTCATGAGTAGGCACAAACTATTAAATCCTAATCTGTCTCAAAAAGTTAGAATCTTGCTGTCACTGGTGGAGAGAAGCACAGAGGGGGATGGAGGCCAGATGCCTCTAGCATGTCCTTCCAGGATGCAAAGTAGGCAGAGAGGTCCAGTGGGCATTCTTCCTTCTGTCTGCACTTGGGAGATGGAGGTCCTGCTCCAGCCACTTGGCATCCTGGCCTGAGGAATGCGAGGTGGCCTGACCATGATTGTCTAGGCCCACTGCCTGGAAGGCAGCCGACAGGAACAAGGATGACCATCTGAAATTCAGAGCAGCTCCCCACAATTGACCCAGAAGAGTTCAGGAGAAAGGGAGCCACACCTTGCCTGCTTACTCTGAAAGCCACACCCTAGGGCAGAGAAAACGGAAATACAAAGAAGGCTGGTTAGTAAGAAATTGTTCAGGGTCTTTGGAGAGGAGAAAGGACCCTGGCTTCCTGTTGAGAAATGCTTGTAGGAAACCTGGGGCAACACTGGAATGGGATGGGGGTCAGGAGGCTGCAGTTTACTCCAAGATCTATACTAATGTACTACATGACTTTAGAAGTCTTCTGACCCTCAGTTTCCTCATTGGGACAAAAAGAGGGCTTATGGGTCAGCACTTCTCAAGATACACAACACAGTCCTGGGTATTACATGAAAATAAAGGGTTTTTTTAATTTTTATTTTTAGCATGCCTGATTTCCTTCTTTATTAAATGTCTGTTTCAAGATTAATTAATTAAGTTGAAGGTGACATGTTAGAAAGGACAGGTGCATTGAGGGCATAAGAGTGCTCACAGACCCAGCTCTTGAAATGGGGGCAGGAGAGGAACAAGGTTTAAAAAAGTGAGCCATGCAGCCCACAGAATGGGCCAGGGGGTAGGCAGACACAGCCCCCCCCCCACATCCGGGTGAATGGTCTCTGGGAGATGCCTGGCTCAGCAGGCAGAACTCCCCAAGGGGCCCAGAGACATCTCCGAGACCTAGCCAGCTCCACCCCGAGCACGCCACCTACAAGTGATGCCAGCTCCAAAAAGTCATAGGAAAGTTCAGAATGAAAGCAAAACCTCAAATGTAAAAAGGCTAAGTGTAGCAGAGTAATACCGGAAACATTATATACACAGGCAGCAATGCCCGCAGCAGTCTCCGGGTCACAGCTGGTACCACAGGCCTCAGTACACGGAGCTGTTCCGGACACCACAGCACAGCACCACGCTCAGGATCATCTCAAAGACCATGATGACAGCAACCACTATGGCTGCAATGCCAATGAGGTACAGCTTCCCGGAAAAGAGTTCATCGATCTTCTTGTGGCAGTCTTCCTTCAAAAAGGCATCTATGAAGGGCGTCCCCTAGGGCTGAGAAGATGGCTCAGTGAAATAAGTGCTTCCCTGGCAAGCACAAGGGTCTGAGTTCAATCCCTGGTTCCGCCAAAAAAAAAAAAAAAAAAAAAAAAAAAAGGCATCCCCTATTTCCCTGAGCTGGCAGAGCTGGCAACCTCTGACTCAGTATCTGTGACTTCCAAGGGCCTGAGATAAAAAGGCATTTATGAATGTGGTGTCCGAGGGACACAGGTTGTTCCTCAGCACCGGACTGGACAGCGCAGTCGATGTGTTGGGCGTCTCATGGAAGGTCTTCACCACTACAGCCTGCTGCAGAGCTTGGTCATAGAACTGCTTCACGTCCTTAGCAATTTGGTCCTTGTTGACAAAGCCCCAGATGCCAGCAGCCACCTCACAGGCCAAGAGGATCACAAGGCAGGTGAAGAACGTCCCCAGTAGGCACCGGGATTCCTGGATGGCCTCATAACAGCCAAGAAAACTGACGGACATCATCACAGCTCCCACAGCCATGAGGGTGCAGATGCCCACATAGAAGGTGCTGGGTGCTGGCTCGTTTCCCAGCTCCAAGTAGAGCCGGCTGGTGGTCTGCGGGTCGTGGCACAACCACAGGGCCACACCCAAGACCACTGCTCCGGCCAGCCAGAAGATGAAATTGAAGGCGCAGAGCAAGTACTTGACGCACTTGGTGCAGCCTTCCACCCCCATGGCGGCTCGAGGCTGTGGGGCACGGGCCGGTACCAGGGTGGTGGGGCTGGTTGGGCCTGGTGGCTTGGCGGGTGGGCCGGGAGTCCTGAGCGCCTGGAGGCTGGGGTGCAGCGGGTGGGGCGCGGGCGACTTGAAGGTGCGAGGCCTGGCTGGGTTTATGAGGGTCGCAGCTGCTTAAAGCGCACTCACGGAGGCTGCCCACGCGCCCCATTCTGCGTGGAATATAGGCGCTCAAGCCCCCGAAAATAAAGGTTTTTGAGTCAAAGAAGTTTGAGAAAAGCTAAGTTAACACAAAATGAAGTATGTTTCTTTACTATAGGATTTGCCATGTCTTTTAATGCACATGAACCCTAATAGGGACTGGACAGTATCCCCAAATCCGCTTAAGGAGGACCTCAAGGAGTCAGCATGCTGGGGCGTGCTGTACTTGGAAAGAGGAAGGTCAGCGAGCCTTCTGGCTTTGGTGATCCGTGAGGCAAGCTCACCGTAGCCTTTGCTGGGGACAGTCTCAGCACCTAAGGGTCAGATCACAGCCTGACCTGGAGGTCAGGACTCAGTCCTAGCTGCTGGCTTCATGAGTTCCTTCCCATAACACTGCAAACAAGTCAGGTGGTGACACAGAAGCTCTGCTGGGCACTGGTTGTGCAAGCACTGCTGGGACTGACATGATTAAGAGAGGGCTAGAGTGTAGCTCAGTGGTGAGAGCCTTCTGGCATGTGCCGGGATGTGGATTCCATCTTTAGTGCTGGGGGCACTGGCAAAGAGGGTAGAGCAAGTTTGGGTGTCACAGGACTGGAGGTGTCTGGCTGTAGTGACTGGGTGAGCGGTGGATCAAATGGCAGCCCTGGGACAGCAGAACAAGGTTAGCTCTCAGTGACAGTGGTGACCACCATGGTGATATTGGCTGGAAAGGGTGACAAGAAAAGTCTGGCAAGTTATAAGTGGCGGTAACTGTCACAGAGCATGGAAGAGCTGCCATTAAAGTCACTAGACTCCACGGGTTGAAAGCCACAAGTAGTGCCTGAGCAGTTCCTTAACATTGTTTTCGGATGTGATGAGGTGATGGTGGCAGCCCCTCCCAGACCTCCCGGAAGCTCTTCCTTCCCCTCTGGTTGCTTTTCCCACTGAATGAGCACCAGTCTTCCGGAACCACATGAGCTCCAAGAAGGATGCAGCAGCAGCCATTGATACTGGCCTTTGGCACTGGGTAGTAAGGCATGCCTTATCACCTGAGACCTTCCAGCCCCATCCAGGCCATCTGGCAGGAGGTCCTCGTAATGAGGCTCCTCTGATCTCTCCAGAGAAGCTGCCCTTTCCACACTCACAGAGCGGTCCTCAGCTCAGTTTCCATGGTGACAAGAGTTCCAAGAGCAGGATGTTGCCAGCTCCTCCTCCTCCTCCCCCAATCAGAGGGAAGCTTGCTCCTGTTTCAGGGCCAGGGATGGGGTCCTCCAAAGCTAAATCAATCAGGAGCCCACCTGGAACCTCCAATACTACTATGGAGTGAATCCCAGGATGGGGTTGTTCAGGAGGCAGAACAGCAACCAGATAAATGGGGCAGAGTTGGAAATTACACAGCCACTTCACACTTCTGCCTAGGTGGGAGCTCTGGCTCCTAAGCATCCCATCCCCATTCCAAGATCATGCAGGAGCACACAGCCAAGTTTGCAAGACCTGCAGCCTCTCCCATCACAGAACCTAGAGAGTCAGGACTGCCCAAGCCATGCTTTCAGGACCTTCTGCAGGAAAGAGAGACAACAGAATCTGGACTCCAACTTCACTATTTTGTAGAAGAAGAAACCAAGTTTCAGGAGTGGAAAGGATGAGCCCAAGGTCAAGTAATAAATTCGGGGCAGAGTAAAACTAGGATTGAGGTTTCCAACTCCCAGTCCAGCCACGTTGCTTCTTTTGCTGATCCCTGGCATCTTTTCCCCTTCTCTTACAGACCAAAGAGCAGCTGTAGGTTGCTTGTCTCACCTCCAGGGAAGCAGTGAGCCTCCTGCCTCTGCCTTAGTTGCCTCATTGATGAAACCGGGAAAACAAGATTTAGTCTACAAAATTTTTGGAGGACTGAATGAAACAAGGTTGCCTAAGCTCCCAAGCTACTCACAACACACTGCTGTTTATGTAATTTGCAGCCCTGTGGCAAAGAGGAGCAAGGGTTCTTATCAAGTGGGGAGGACAAAGAGAAGAAAGCAGAGTAGGGAAAACAATAGGGGTAAGACCCAACTGACCCAAGGGATCCACACATGGTCCCACAATATCAAGCCAGCCAATAGAAAAGACCCCTTCCCCACTGGATGCCAGGCCTCCCTGTCCAAGGACAGAGCCTGAATGGTGCTTGTGTGTGGGAGGGGTGGGTGTGGGGGTGACAACAGCAGCCCCTGAGCCCCTTCTGGGTCACAGCATCCTGCACTCCGCTCACACCCAGTGGGTCCCCAACTGGGGATGACTAGGGAATGGCAAGTGGCAGTTGCAGAAATAGTACCCAGGAGCTCCGACTCCTTGGCCAGGGCTGGTGCAGTTAAGCCAACAGC
>PVKA01049330.1:0-13296 GCA_004027165.1 Ctenomys sociabilis | reverse complement strand
ATGTTTATGAAAAATGCCAAAGATTCTAAACCTTATCATCTTGTGTCTGTTTTTCTTCGTGTTGTATTTTCTTGGGTTTCTTTTTGGCTTAGCCAGATTTCTGCATGATTTGATTTACTTCAGGTTAATGAAGCTGGCTGGAAAGGAGCTTTGCAGAAATGATAAAAGCTCCAGTAAATCTCGTCCTCGCTGTACACACAATAGATACCCAAGAACCTCTTTTGTTATACCACTTACTCAATCTTCTGGGTAAACAATACCTCATTGTCATGCTCCTAACTATCATCCTGTTTATCATAGTCTGTCATTTTGTAACGACCTAAAGCAGATATTTTTAAGCAGACATGTGAGATCTGATCAGTCATTTGAATGAAAACTTCAGGAGCCAAATAACCCTTTATTTACTTAAAAGTGGAACTGATACTTTATTGTTGTTTCTTTGCTGTGGAATTATAAGATGAAATTCTCCCTACAGAAGGCATCATTAGATTACTTTCTTCTGTAGTCTGACTGGAATTCATAGCATGGAGTGCAGGATGCAGACACCAGCTGAGTGCCAGGGCAAGGCCAGATCAGCCTTTAATAGGCTGTATGTGGAAGACAGTTTATTGATTAGTTGATCAAATAGACACTGTAAGTTAAAAATTAATGCTAGTTGTGTGTGAGGTGTTTAGATTATGCAAGTACAAAGTCCCTTCCCATCCTCAGGGGATACTCTCTTAAAACCCCCCCAGGGGATACATTAAACATTGGATAGCACTACCTTTTGTCATTTAAAACCTTTCACATCCTAACTCTGCATTTATCAAGTACCATGACCTTAACTTTTGCATTTGGATGTGCAACAGCAAAAACAGCATGGATTTATTTTTTTATGTTTCTCAATTTCACATATTAAAGACCTATTATTGCCCTAGATTTTAGTAGTCTCAGCCTAGGACTTTTCTTATTGGAAATAATTTCCTATTCAAGGTAGTGGTTCATGACTTCTCTTGGCATATTAGAACTCCCACCATCACTGTGAGTATTAGAAAAGGAAGAACTTAGTTTTATACAACAACTGCGATACCATGACAGGCAGGGTGATAACTAAGACTGCTCCTACAGTATTTAAAGTCAGGCAGCATATAGCATTTGGATATTCTGGACAAAGGGATGATTTCATCTATGTAACATGGTACCAGCCAACTCAAGGTGTCATCATAGAATTCAGAAAGGCTTAGGATTTCAAAGATTTCCAACAAATGAATTCAGAAAGATACATTAACCCACAGAAAAATCTTGCTGCCATATTTGTCATATACTCTCATAACTCACGTCCAGAGTCCTTGATTTCTCTTCCTTCCTGTTGAACATCTACCAGCTGTCATGCATATTCAGGACTCAAATATCTAATAGACCAGTGCATAGATGACTTTTTTTCTGTGCCTCTTCTCTGTTGCTATTAGGAAGAGTCCTGAGGCAGATAAGTTAGTGTGATCTGACCTGAAGAGATTATTTGTATTAAGTAAAGTGCTGATTTTTGGGGGGATATTATGTGTGATCTCTGGCTATGCCAATTGATAAATTTTAAATTAAGTAATGTTTCATATTTGGAGGAGTTCTTTCATATATCTGAAAAGAAATGATATTCATATTTGGGGGATTTTTTTTAATTTTTATTTTAATTTTTAAAAAGTGGAAATTAGAATTAAAACAAAAATTTACCAGTGATACAGATTTTTCTCTTAACATAGTTATATGGCTTTCACATTATTTGTTGTAATATGTAGTGTTGTCTTCCAAACAGTTATTTAAATTACCAAATATATGCATGTATAGAAGAAAGGAAAAAATGTATAAAAAGATAAGACAACAAAAGAGAAGCAATCAAAAAGCAGGAGATGAAACAAATTAAAGCATTAACTGCTTCTTTGCATGTACCAGCAGAAATGCACATTACAGTTGTCTAAGCCATCTTGCTTACATAGATAAATCACTTGCCGCTACTCCCTCTCCTGTCCACAAAACAAAATTTTCATTCTGTTTTGTTTACTTGTAACTTATCCTTTTACAAGCATATGAATATAATAACCTTCTTTTGTTTGGTATGAGCTGACACTAAATAGGTGCTTTCAAGTAATGGCAAGATTCCAGTTTCAAGAAAAAGATTATTCTGGTTACAGTGGGCAAATTAAAAACTAATGTTTCTAATAAATTAATGATACCATGGAGTTTATTTTTGTAAATCAGGAATTGAACTCATATCCTTGTACTTATCATGCAGGCAGTGTTCTACTGAGCTACATCCCTGGCCCTTAGAGTTTGAATAATGGTATTCTCCCCCCCCCCCAAAAAAAAAAAAACATCTCCAAGTCTAGAAAGATGGCATTGCCTTCTGCCTCTTCTGTGTTGGAATTAACTGGCAGAGTAATTTTAATAGGATTAAATTTGAGGACCCAAAGGTCACCAAATGGTAATATTAAAGGGGAAAAATCATGAATATGGGATCCAAAAATATATACTGTAGTTGTGGAAATACATTTAAATGACAGCACTGAAAAGTGAAGGTGTACACTTCAAGCAATTGAACTTTGAAGTCACCACTCAAAGCCACATAAACAAAAATGAGTTGATTAAGAACAGCACAAAATAATAGTAGACAGCAAGAAGCAAACAAGCAAACAAGCAGAAAGTACAGGTTGTCTTAGAATGCTGTGACGAACTGTGTTTCAAGAATAAAGATGTGTTTAGTGCACCAAATTCAATAGAGAACACATAACTTCAGGAGAGAGTGATATAGTTTTGGGGATTCTGATGAGTCATTTCAGTAACGATAGGAATACTAACCATATTTTATTGAAGAGAGAAAAAGGATCCTTTCAATTTAGGTAACTCCTGAAAAGTCTTCCATGAGAAATGGAGAGAGAATACAGTGAATGAATGAAAAAAGGTCTGTGGAAACAATCTGGGAGATACAAGGAATCGCATGTGTCACCAAGTCAGTGTCCTCCTATTATCTTCAAAGAATTCTTCCTGGGTTTGAGCTGAAGTTGAAGTTAGCCACATTCATTATTTAAACTTGTGCTGTCCAGGCTCACTTACGTTAATGTAATAATAATTTTATGACAACAGAATAAAATATCTTCTGAAAACGTTGAGTAGTCGATTGATAATTGAATAAAAGCTAAAATTCTGAAGGTGACTTCTAAAGGATTTGCTTAAAGCATGTTACCTCTCTGAATAAAGTCTGCTGTTCATTCTTGGCATCCTAATTAATGATTTGCATGGCGATAATGGATGTTCCAGAACATAAAAATGTTAATATTTTATAGCATTTATCAAATTCTAGGTACTATCTAAGTGCTTGAGATGTGATAGCATACCTAATAATAACAATCAAATTTTTTGGAATTCCTCCAGTAACTCAAGGGGACTAGAACTAGTCTTATAAATTCTCTTCTATAAATTTCAAAACCTGGAATACTTTCCTGTGCACACTGTGAGGCTAATATAGTGCTCATTTCAAAACCCAATACAGTCAAAAAAGAATCTATCTTATCAACATAGACGTCCAATTATGAACAATATACAAGCCTCTAAACTGCAATCATAAAAAGACAATTAATGGATTCATAAAATTTAAAATGAATGTGTCAGTGGCTTGATTATAATCCTGATGAAAATCATTGGAATTTTTCACAAAAATTGATCAGATAATTCTATTATATGGAATGTAAAAGTCCAAAAATAGCAGAAGCACTATTGCAGACGGCACTACTGGCACCTATAAGGTGGGTGGATTATAAAGCCTTTGTAATGAAGGAAATGTGGTATTGGCACCGAAATGCACAAACAGATCACAGACAGATCAAAGACTATGGAAGCAGAGCAAGCAGCAGAGGTTTCACATACCTTCTAACCTTTAACCTGATTTATATCAAAGGCAACATAGTTGTAGCATATAGGAAAAAGCTTATTTTGTAAAATTGCACTGGGTTTAGTATTCACATGGATCAAAAAATATCAGTTGAGTCCTTATGTTACAAATTCAATATGAGTAGCAGATCCAAAAGTGGAAGACAAAGATTTCAAAAGAAAACAAGAAAATATCATTATACTTGTGTGATAAAGATTTTGTGAACTGGAAGCAAAATGATAATTATGAGGGAAAGTTCACTATATATATATATATATATATATATATATATATATATATATATATATATATATATATATTTTGTATTTAGTACAAGGTCTACAGGGTTGCACTACATAGATCAAACTCATAGTGATCCTCTTGTTTACATCCTTCCAAGACCTGGGACTACAGCTGTGCCCAACCACATCCAGTCTCAATTGCCATCTCAGCTTGCTCTGGGGGTGGGGCCAGCATAGCAGGCCCAAGATCGAATCCCCAGCCCCTTTGTCTACCTAAGCAGGTCCTTTAATCTGCTGAGTTATCTGGCTGGCCCTATAAAATATTAAAATGAACCTTTCAATGGAAAACATCGCTGGGAGAGAAACAAAAAGCCACAAATAAAAGATATAATTTTGAAACACATAAGATCTGAGAATACAGAAATAACTTCTACAATGAAAAGTCAAATAACCCAGATGAACTTTTTTGCTAAAATATCCTTGAATTTGCACATCACAAAAGAGCACATCTAAGTGGCAAGGAAACATGACAAGAGGCTTAGTCATCAGGTAAATACAAAATCATACAGCTCCTTATAACTAGAATGCGTAAAATGAACACATCAACATCAAGCTTTGTCACGGGCATAAAAAGCAGATGTTCATGTATTGCTGGTACATTGGGTTAGACGCTGGTACAAATGCTTTGGGAAAGAACTTTGCAGTATCTATTAAAATGACCAAGTAGATTCCTTGTGACCTTTCCTCCAAGTTCTGTATTTTAACCAATAAATATTTTCAAAGAATGCCATGCCCAAGAACAGTCATAGAAGCACTTGTGTTATTCCCAAACTGGAAAGTCTATTTCCTTTCATATCTGATTTAATCCTAAAATTGTGACTATAACAGAAAAGAAAGACTAATAGTGCACATAACACAGAGAAGTTACACAAAGAATATGCAACAAGAGAACTTCAAATGCAAATAGATGGAATGTATAATTTCATTACCAAAGTTCAAAGAGAGGTAAGCACAACATATGGGTGGAGAGGCGAAATAATGTTACAAAGTGGGCCACTGTGTGACTCTTAACATGTGTTTTGGGCTCTTGTGTGGGAGTGTCTGATTTTCAATTACATGAACCTATCTTTTTGAAAATTTTTGAGCAGTAAACTCAAGTCTATAAGATTTCTACATGTTTCATAAAAAAGAAAGCTATGAAGTAAATACATACATATGTTATGAAGAAACTGAGACCAATTCTTAAAGACCTTAAATATGAAAAGAGAAATCATATCTTTTACATTTCAAATATATTCCTGAAGACTAATACAAATAAACTTTTACATTTTGTGTAAGTGTGGGACTTACTTTAAACTCAAACTGAAAATACTTGTGACATTTGGATATTCAATTCTTACCTCCACACAAATCAATCATCATTTTCAAGTGATCTTTATATTAAAGGCTACGACTAAAATCACTTCCCCTAGCTGATTGCTACTGAAGCATTAAAAGTTCCTTACAGGAGCAAACTGACCTATAAAACCTCAAGATGTGAAATATGCCAGAAAGTTTCTATTTGTTTTATAAGTTGTACTTATGGGCTCTGAGAGTGGCACCTGGGACTGCCCCTCTCGCAGGAGTGATTTCATTTTTCCTTTTCACACATTAAAGTTTGTAAAGCAAAAATGTTGTAAAACTTTGAGTATCTGAGAAAACCTACATATTTTTTCTCCCATGGAAAGAAATAAATTAGATAGATCATAGGGATATAGACAGGTAGTATACACATGCATGCACACACATATTCATAAATTTTGTGTAATTTCACACATTTCCAAAAACTGATTAATAGACTCTAAGTAAGAACATAAGAACCTCCAGTTTTAGGGAAAATATTCAAACCTGCCTGTTGCTGACTTGGAAAACTCTAGTAGAGAGAGTTTTCCAAGTCAGCACTCCTTCCAGCTCCTCTCTGAAAGGATCTTATGATATTATCCTTCAGTGCTGGGGACTGAACCTAGACTCTTCCCACAGATACACATCTCTACCTCTTCCCCCCAGTTTACTTTTTGTTCACTAAATTGCATATAGCATGAACTGAAATTCACAATCCTCCCACCTCAGCCTTCCAGAGGTCTGCAATTACAGGTATGGACCTTCATGACATACTGTGATACTTTTTTTTAGTGAAAAAACCTTGACATTGCACTTTTTCGTTTCAATGTATTTAATAAAGCACACAGTCTTCTCATCAGATCAAAACAACTGGTTGGAAAAACACAAACATATAAGTCATTTGTCTACATAATTTACTATGAGTACAGTAGATAAATTATGACCTATGTAGTGCTGACCACCCTTCTTTTTGGTTTGTTTTAACTTCCTAAATATTAACATATGGAATGTTCTTTGCTCTGTTAAAGGAACAGTAGATTGTTTTTCCCTAATGAAGGCAGGAATCATGTGCATTTCATCTCTTTTGCCTTTTGGTCTCAACACAGGCAGTGAAAGAAGGTTGTTAGGTATAGGACCAGGAATGTTTGTGACTGGGACAGCAAAGAAGGGCAGTGGCCAAGGACAGGTTCTCTCTTCAGGCAGAGAACTAGGATCTGGCAGAGAGCAGAGCTCACAAGGGAAGATAAGCAAGCCTATGTCAAAAGATTTACTCCTGGCTGTGTTTGTCACCTGAATTTGCAGCACCTTCTGGTATGTATATAAAGCTTATATTGTATATGATACATAATATTTTTCTATTTTTAATTTGCCTGAAATATTTGCACTGTACAAATCATTAGTCACTGCTAAAACAGGTCAGCAATAACCTTCCTTCCTTTGGCCCATTGAGCAAATAAATTTGTTTAACTAGATACATTAGCATTTATCACTATTAGCATCTTAAAACTTATAAATGGCTTTCTATCTCTGAGAATGTATTTTTCTTTAAAGTTCAATTTTAAACTGAAGCTTTCAGATACTCTACTGAGTTTTCTATTTACTTTAGGTAACTTACAGGTCTTATGGTTATTTCTGTTTCATATCTCCCCATCCTCTCACTCCCTCCTCACTCATGCCATTAAGTTTTGGAATTTTAGCAATGGATTCTCTAGTATGAATCTCAAAGTGTTTGCCAGTAGTCCAGTTACAATCAGGCTAATCACTACCATTTCTTGAATCTGATTATATTCAAGGCAATTTGAAATCATGGTTTTAATTAATTACAAAATATTTTGCATAATTAACATAGTCCATATGGATTTGAGATTTTGATATATGCTCCAGTTCTGATTTCACATAAACTACCACTACAGGATCATAATTTGTGAGAATTGGAAGGAGATTCAGGTTTGTGCAGTTTTCGGGTGACTGACATTTTAACCTTGAGGTTTTCTGATAGTTTTGTGTGTGCTTCTTACCAATGGCTTCTTACAAATTGGTTGGAATATTTTTGAGTACTCATGTGAGCTGCACCTATGAAATATTTGTAAAATGAATAGTGTGTCATGCATTTCAGTAATTAATATTCTCCCTCTCTGTACACATAGCTTCAGCATACATTTTGACTATCCATAGCCCTGTGGAAGTACTATGAATGGGATTTATGCACAGCCTTAAAACTTTCTCTTGTGTTTTTAGCTTCAGTGATTTTATATTTCTGTCCCAGTGTTCAGATAATCTGACAAGTTACCACTTGTCTGTTCTTGCTATTTTCTTGCTTTTACCACCGTACATTCTTTAGTTAGGAAGCAACAGAAGCTTTGCATGTCTTAATTGAAGCAATTTAAAAGAGGAGAGAGCTCAAGAGTGCTGATTGACCCCAAATTTGGAATCTGTGAAAATGGAAACCATTATTTTTCTATCCAAGTGCCTATAATTACCATTTTCTTGTGGCCGGGTTGGGGTTGAATGAACTGAAAGGTCTGGAGCTAGAAAAATAAAGGATCCAGTCCAAGCTTTGATAATATGGTACCAACTTATGCTAAGTTTCTCAGCAGTAACTCACTTATCTTCCTGGAGCACCAGTTTCTTTATTTAGAATAGAAATAGTAGTGGCAAGATTATAAAGAACATAAGTAACCAGAAAAGTGTCATGCACATTCTATTTTCTTTTCCTTATCGTTTCCCAGACCTTATAGCTGCTATATCTTTATCTACATCTGTCTAACCTATTGGTATTAGGAGATGATTTCCCTACTAGATGGAACTAGCATCCTTGTAAAGCCCAGAAGACACCTCTTATCCTTTTATCTTTGTGAGATGGAAATGAGAAGAAAGTTCCCACCTGATACTGATTCTGTTGTGTGTTGATTTTGGACTTCACAGCTCTAACATCCATGAGAACTCAATATCTCAATGGGTCATAACCCACCCATTCCATGGTATTTTGTTACAGAAGCCAGAATACATTATAATACTAACCCCCAGGGTTCTTAGGAGGCATTCTAACAGCCTGCAATGTTAACTTTTTGGACAAGATAGTTCCTCATGCAGCACTGAGATACGCAGCATAATGATCTTAGAATTGTCTCTAGATATCACCAAATGTTTGCTGGCATCAGGGCAGGCAAAATTGGCCTCAGGTGAGGACTTCTGGGGCCAAAATAGCACTTCCTATATGATTTGTCATTTACTCTTCTGTCTCCTGTGGTTAGTGGTGATTCAACAGCAATAGGTGTAGTTGAGGCTGAACAGTGATGCTGCGCAGGCAATGTTGCTACAGAGGAGAATCAGGGAAAGAAAGGAAAACCCACATGGCAAAGAGACATATTTGGGAGAAATCCAGAAATTAGTGCAGAAATGACAAGACCCCTAACTAGCAAGGAGAATACTAAAGGCAGCATAGAGAAAAGAACAAACCAAACTCAACCTCAGTCCAGCTCTCTTGCAAGAAGACTCCACACTGCTGGAAAGCAGTGCACAAGAAAGTGCCAGAAGTCCAAATCATAGGGGTATACCAGAAGTCCTAATGGCAGCAGACCAGCATGAATCTTGTAGGCATTGAATCCAGGTTGATGAAGTAGCTGGTCAAGGAGTGGCTCCTGTGACTAAAAAGATTTAATTTTCTCCCTTCTCCAAATGCAAAATTTATACAGTAACCAGTGCTGCTCTTAACTTTGTTTTAGGGGTATGCAGCTGACCCTTGATATAATCAGAAACCTTGAGCCTATGCATGCCTCACTAGAGAGAAACACACTTCTCAGCCTCTTTCAGCTTCAGGATCATAGTTATCATAGCCACTCTTACTCAAGGGAACTTGAATGGAGTCTTTCCCAGCCCATAACCTCACAACTGTAGTTATATGGAGGAAAGTGCTGACTTAGCACAATCTGGGAAAGATCCCAGGTATGTTGGCAACTCCAGGTATGACTAGTACTCAGTCCAAACCTCGGCATCATTTCGGTTCCCACAGCGAAGACTACGCATGGTCTCCCCAAGCACCACCAAGGCTTGTCCCGGGGGTCCAGGGGAAGCTCTCATCCACATCCTTTATCTGCTGAACTGTGCGTACCAATAGTACAACTCCCATCCCCACCAGAGCATGTGGTATACCATGACATAACCTAGAGACATTTCCATGCACATCATATGTAAAGATCAGTCAATACCAGAGCCACAAGCCACAAAACTATCCAACTTCAACCAGTGAAACCACAGAGAAAGTATTCACTATCCTATGCTTCCAATAGATAGTGGTACCACAGACCCAAGGGTTTTATCCATATTCTGGGGGATCTAAAAATGGTATCCTTCATAAAAGTGACTAAAATCACTACAAAACCTAGGACCATCCCATTTCTTAAGATGGACGTTCCATGTTGTATTCAAAGCCTTGAGTTTGTAGTTATCCAGGACCACAGACCCAGAATCACATGTATTAATTTCATGGGACCCAGAGAATATCTGATCCTATCCCATCACTATGGAAGGATGCTTCTGATGAGTGAGGCTCAGCACCTCCTGTATCCATCTTAAGAGTCATGGGAACAGTTTCCTTCACATCCTATGGTCTTGGACTGTGGTGTTGCTGCAACAAATCTTGATATCACTTGTGCTTTCTCTGAAGGACATGAACATAGTATTTTCCATATCCTATACTATAGAATCTATGGAATATTCTACCATAACCTTTATATCCATCAAGAATTGACTCATGGTGGAGCAAGTGCATCCAATTTGGGAAGCCTAAGTTCACTGAAAATATATTCAGCTACCTCCATGAACATCTGCAATTCAGACTGTTGAGGCACTCATAGACACTCATTATATCAACCAAAAGGGGAAAAATTAAACACAGACTATGCTTTTGAGCACCTCTACACCTGAACCCAAAGTAACTACTCAGTAAGATTAAATCAGTAGTTAAAAATTTCCAATCTAGAAGATATCCCAAGATGTGGCAGCATTATGGCTGAGCTTTATAAAGCATTTAAAGATACATCCTCATTACTCTCAAAAGATTTTAATTAACTAGAATGAAACAAACTGCCAAACATTTTCATAAGGCTAGTATTACCTGATGCCAAAACTAGACCAAAATACAAGCCGAAACCTAGAAACCCATATCCTAGATGAACACAGATGAGAAAGTTCTCAAGAGAATACTGCCTAATAAAATCCAGCAATTCATCAAAAACACCATAACATATTAATAAACCGACTGTGTCACAAGGATATGCCATAGTACGATAGCACTTCTTGACAGAATCAAGGACAGAAATAAAATCACTTAAGTAGCTTCAGAAAAAGCATTTGATAAGATTTAACATTCCTTCATGATAAAAATCTCTATCAACAAACTAGATAGGAAAGAAACATACCTCAAGATACTAAAAGTTATATCTACTTCCAGTAAAGTAAAAGGGCCAAAGCTGAAAACATTTTTATAAGACTTAGAATAAAATAAGGATGTCCATTTTTATCACTGTTAATTAATATAGTTCTGGAAATATTAGTAAGAGTCATTAGGTAACATAAAAAAAAAATACATGATCCAGTTGATAAAGGAAGAAGTTATACTACCCATGTTTGCAGAAGACATGATTTTTAGCTGGAAGAATCTAAAAACTTCAAAAGGATGTTATAGTTGAAATTTAACTTAGTAAAGTTACAGCGTACAAAATCAAGGTACAAAAAATGATCTTTTTCTATATCACTAATAAATTTGTTGAAAAAGAAATTAAAGCATTCCCATTCACAAAAACTACAAAAAATGATTAGGAGTAAATTTAACCACATTTTTACAATAAAAATTGTAATAAGCTATAGGCAACAAACACAAAAAAGGCAGAAGCATACATTCATTACAATATTTTTTAAAATGACCATGCAACTTAAAGACGCGCGTGCACGTGTGTGTGTGTGTGTGTGTGTGTGTGTGTTCATTCAATGGAATTCCCACCAAAATACTAGACTTTCTTTTAGAAATAAAAGAAATAATCCTAAAACATGGAACCACAAAAGTCCAGAATAATGAAAGCAATCCTGAGCAATGAATGAATGAACAATTAAAAACCAACAAAGATCTGACTTTAAGAGACACCATAAAAGCAAAGTAATCAAAACTTGATTGTATATGCATAAGAAGACCAGACACCAAGACCAGTGAAAGAGTCTGGAAAGCACAGAGATTTACCCATATTTTCATAGACAAACTGATATCCCGGAGTGACATCAAGAACACCAGGAAGATGCTGGATGAGAACACCTCTTCCATAGCAACTGCTGGCAAAACCGAACACACATGTGCAGAGAAGTGAAAAACCTTGGTTGTCTCAGCTCACAGCATCTAGAGGGCAACCAATAACAGATGCTGGAGGGGTTGTGGCGAGCAGGAACTTTTCTCCACTGTTGGTGGGAATGTAGACATGTACAACCATTATGAATACCAGTGTGGAGATTCCTCAAAAAATAAAGCAAACAAACAAAAAACAGAACTAGGATTAGAAGTCTCATACAACTCAGTTACTTCCCTTTTGGGTATTTTCCCAGAAAAATTGAAAACATCATGTCACAGTGAAATGTGTGCACCCATGATTATAGCAATGGAATTCATCATCACTAAATCTTGGATCCAATCTAAATACCCAACAGTTGAGGGATGAAGAAGATTTATTTTAAATGTAGTGGGACACTACTCAGCCATAAGAAAGATAAACTTGAGGCTTTTATAGGTAAATAGATGCAACTCAAGACCGTACTCATAAGTGAAACAAATCAGCGGATGCATATGTATTTAAGATAGTTAAGGTAGTTATACATCTAGTATCTTTTAGTTTATTTGGAATAGAAAGGTTGTGCTAATATTATCTGGACAATATTTCATTCCTATACTATCTACTTTGAACAGGTATGAATATATGCAAAGAATTGTTGTTGTTCTACTAGCCTGTATTAAAATTCTTTTTTATTTTAATTTTTAATTTTTTCTCTTTAAAATATCAAAGACCAGAAAAAAAGAAAGCTTATAGCTGATTTTTCCAAGTAGGTACGTAATGAACATTTTAGCATTTGTTGTTACATAACATTATTTTCACTAATGCTTTAGGGTGGGAGCATAAGCCAGGATAGCTTTGAAGCTACTTTATTGAGAAGCAATTATAAAACATAGCCTTGCACTATGAATTCCTCCCCTACTTCTGTTCCACAGTGTTGGTATTTAAGTTTTCTGTCAGGTGTCTGTGTCTTACATTGTCTATTATACTTCTTGGAGGACTATTTGGAAACTTGGAGACATTTTGGCCATCAATAATGCATGGTTCCCTAGCTGATACAATGCTAGCATTAGAACCCCCTGCAGTTTTTCACCATCCACTGAGTTCACAGGGACATTATGAGACTTACTATTGTGACCTGTGTTGCATGTGAGATTTTACTATGTTATCATGAATTCTTTGCCAGTCTTCTTGAAAAAAAAAATTTGGATCATCTTCCTGAGCTTTTCTTACATTCTCACTTTTATAAGGAGAACTGAACCCAGCATGCCTTCGTCAGAAGTCTGATATTGGTAATAGACAGAACAAAACCCAATCCTGGGCCTACAAACTGAACAAGTTCAATACTGTTAGTCAGTTTGGAGAGCTATGATAAAATGCCATAGTCTGGGTGTCAGTAAACAAAAGAAATTTGTTTCTTACAATTTTAACCCCTAAGACAGTGCTGATAGATGCAAGTGAG
>PVKA01049329.1:0-13302 GCA_004027165.1 Ctenomys sociabilis | reverse complement strand
TTAAGGTGTCTTGAAACTGATTGACATTTGTATTTTAATAAAATAAAAATAAATGGAAAAAAAAAGAAAAAATCATGATGTGTGTGTATAGACAGTACAGTTGGGATAGATAACGCTGTGGTTCTACATAATTCTATGATAGGCAAGATCTGCACTAATGGTGGTTGGCCAGGATATTATGTCGGCTTTTAATGCTATGGTCATCCACTAGGTAAATAATTATTGAATTTTTGATATAATTCAGCTATAAAAAAACGTGTAAATATAATATCATGTATGCACCTTGTACAATACCAAAATGTTATGAAAACAATTTGCAATGTATTAATTCGTCGACTCAGTATGGTTAAGGTGTTTTGAAACTGTCTGATTGACATTTGTATTTTAATAAAATAAAAATAAATGAAAAAAAAACAAAAACAAAAAAAAAAAGAAATGGCTACACCAGGCGATGGGGGCAGCCAGAACTGCCCGTTGCCACACAGAAAAGGGGCAGCCTGGAGAGCTGCTAGACCACACCAGCTGGAGGGACACTGTAGCTGGGAGACCCTTTTTGCCATATCACTGGCTACCCTACATCTACGAAAGGCTGCTGTACTAGGAAGATGAACAGAGAGGGCATCAGAGCCTCCCAAGAAGAGGATCTCATAGGGGAGATGAAAGCTCTACCCTAGAGCAAATTTCACCTCATCCTAATTTTAAGAAAGGTCACCTATCTGCTCCCCCCAGAAGTGCTAGGCCAGGTCGGGCAAATATACCACTCAGAGTCTGAGACTAGAAAAGACTGGGCTGGCAATACCTTGTCAGTACCCTTTGTGTCAACAGTTAAATGCTGCTTGCTTGTTATAGCCCAGGAAGTCCTTTGAGACTTGGACAGTTTTATCAAACATGCCCATGTGATTACATCCTCAGGGCTTATCCATGCCTTGTTCCTTCTGTCTCGGACTGGCGCCTTCTCATGTCTCAATGTGTCAACTCTTACTGTGTGTTTGTGGGGAGGGGTGCCTTGACCTCTCTACTTCCATAAAGTCCTCTCGACATTGTCCCTCCCAGCCTCCTATTGTTTTCTCCTCCCTTCCCCCTATTTCTTTCTCTTCCTCTCATTTCTCCTCCTTGTCCACTTCCTCCTCTTCTTTCTCTTGTGGTTCTTCTTTGCCATTAAGATATATAGCATTGATGATTATCTCCTATATGAAAGGGAGATCCGTAAGCCCTCCTCATAGATCATCTCATTTCATGTAGCAAGGGCTCCATGTGCCCATCAGGCTTCCTGATTTCATACCACAGAAATCAAACGTGTGTACACACAATATGAATCAGGCAGAAGGACACTAAATAGTCTACACAATCTGTGGAGCAGAGAATCAGAATCATGACCCTGTGGTGAGACTCCCAGTTCAGCAGGAACAGAGGCAGGGCCTTGTCAGGACAGCTGGATAAGGGACACCATTGTTGTCACCACTTGAGAGCATAGACACACTCACTCCTGACTCGATCACTCCTTAGAGGCATTTATTCAGGTCCAAGTGTCAGTCAGGAGCATCCAGTTGCCCCAGGTAAGGTCAAAGGCCTCTCTCAGGCTTCCCTAGAAGCAGGGATGTGCTCTGGCCACTTCGGAGCCATGAATGACACAACAGCTGCCTACTGAAATGGGCATAGTGGACAATCTCACAAGTTGACAAATGTCAGCTTGTTGTCCAGCTCACAAGGTGACAAATGTCCACTCTGTCAGAGACAGAACATTCAGGTCACCATCTTTAAAAATCCTCACTAAGAACACTGATCTCCCCTCCCCACTAAAGAAATGTTTAATAAATCCTTAAGGATTTCTCATCTGAAGAGGAGCCAAAGTGCATACAATCCCCAGCCTCATCTGCTGATGCAAGAAGGCAGAGCTGTCTCCAGGTGGACACCTGCAGCCCAGGTATCTGTAAACGTGTGACAGCAGAGCCAGATGTCTGGACCCCCAAGTCTGCTACACAGTGGGGGGGGGGCACAGTGGCAGCAGCACTAGAGCTCATTGACCATCTGAATCTCAGGCCACTGAAGTCCTACTGGGCTGCAGGCTGCGCCTGAACAACACCCTGCTGACTGTGTGCCTGTCTGAGTCAGAGACTCACCGTCCCAGAGCTCTGCTTCTCCCCCATGCTCACACATTAGAACCACATGGGAAAGTTTTACCAAGTCCTGGGCCCTCAGCCCACTCTCAGAAATTCTCTCAGTAATTATTCTGATGTGGGGCTGGGCACAAAAGTTCTGCGATCTCCCCAGATGCCTCCTGTGAGAGGCCCAGGTAAAGGGCTACTGCCCTTAGATTTGAACATGAGGGTAGAGATTAGCACAATGGTAGAGCACTTGTTCTACTTGCACAAGGCCCTGTGTTCAATTCCAGCACTACAAATAGTAGTGATTACAGCCAATGCTGAACATATTCAGAATGAAAAAAAAAAAATAGTTGTACGCAAACAGTAGTAACCCAAGGTGTCATTTCTCAACTCTGTCCTGAGAACATTGCAGACTTCTGTCACCGGCTCTGGCCCATTCCCAGAGAAAGTAACTTTAAAAATGAAAGGATCTCCATTGACCACCACCCTCTGAGCTGCTCTAGATCTTGGCAGTGTAAGCTTTTCCTATAAGCACCAAAGATAAATAAAAGGACTCCAGAGGTCCCAGGCTCTAACACACATCTTACAGTTGAGGAAATTGAGGCAGAGTCAGAAATGTTGAATTTCAAGCATAACTGAGGCCTTGAACACCTACCTTTCTGTTTCACACTGCCTTTGACTGCAGTGTCCACCAGGAAAGCATGCTGGATGGGTTGTGTGGTCAAAAGTTCACCTCCAAAATATTTATTAATATAGTAATGAGGTTAAAAGCTTCCAAGTCAACCCAGCAGTACCAGGGGCGGAATTCCATTCAGCCTGTTCTCATCTAATGATGCGTAGGTATGCTAATTGGAAACAGGCTACCTCGGATGGGCAGGGTTTCAGGAAATGGGAACCTCTAACATGAGGCTGCCTGGGAAGGGTCAGCAGCCACCTTTGTGTGCAGCTGGGCCTCACACGCTGGCCCTCGTAGAGCCTCCAGCAGTAGGAAAAACAGGCTTACAAACCGAAATCACTGGGGTCTGGGAAAGCTGTGTGGCACCTGGGTGATAAGCACCAGCTCCTGCGCCTGTCATGCTGGGCCTGTACTCTGGGCCATTACAGGAAAAGGGTGCTGTGGGCCCACAGCTGTGGGCAGTTGTAGTCTCCAAACTTCCCTTGCTGAAGGGAAGGCACCATGATCATATTATCCCACATAATTCTGGAATCCATGCCATGGGCAAGGGAATCCCATATGGCAGAGGAGGAAGGCGAGACTTATGACACTTTGAGCTCCCTGTCCATAGACTCACAGAAAGGAGTGAGCCATGATTACAGTCCAGCATGCATCTGAACAGGAGCAGCTCTTCCATCCTTTCTGCTGTGCTATCCACCACCTCCCACTGCAGTCTCCTCCTGGCAGGAGGGCCAAGCAGGAGCACCAGGCTCCACCAGGGCAGATGCAGGGCAGAGCAGAGTGCACCTGGAGGGAGCAGTGCCTCTCCAGGCAGCTTGGACGCACCAGAAGAATAAGTTCAGGCATTCCAGAAGCTGCAAGAACAGGCACTGGCTGCAATCCCCATTTGCTGCAACGAGACCCTGTGTCCACTGCCACCACCATTTGCCCCCTCTGGTCTTCTGGCTGCAGACCGTCCCTCCATTAACAGCTGAGCAGGAGCCGAGCAGGCCTGCAGCTGATACCACTTGACAATTCATGACTTAGGGGATCCTGAGATGGACTGCTGGAGCTGCGTGCTAGTGCTAGTGCCAGAGCTCCAGCACAGCCAGATGCAGGGCGCTTCTCCTGTTGCCACTGTCTGGTTGACAGAAGCCCAGCATTTTCCCATGTGGCACCCACCAGCTGGGCTGATGCTGTCTCCTTTCTCCTTCCTTCTTCCTTTCTGTCTGATTCTACCCATCCCTTTCTCTTTCTTCCCATCTACACATTTACTCCAAACCAATCCCCTCATCAATTCAAACCCCACGCTCATTTATAAGCATAACCTCAAGTTCGCTCTGCATCCTGACAAAAACAGTATCACCCAAGGAGGAAGTTCTGTCCAACCTGGTGGTGGGATACCATCTGTTGATTTGGGCTCACCTACCTTTCTCTGAGAGTTTTCCCAGAAGATTCAGAATGGTCAGTGTGTGCCAGTAAGATAGCTCAGCAGTCTATAGCACCTGATCAGGCAAGCTTAGGCAAAAGCACAGGTACTGCAGTTTGATCCCCCATACCACATGATGTGCCAACCCCTCCCCCAGGGTGGGATGAGCCAGCCACAAAAAAAAAAAAAAAAAAAAAAATGGCCAGTATGAAGCCAAGCTCTGCTAGGGGCAGGGAGGACAAAGCCCATCTGGATGGGGATGTCCCGGCTCACAAAGGTCACACCAATTCATCCCCACTCTGCCTCCAAGACCCTCTGGGCCTCCTGGGCTCTTGGCTTCTGCTGTGCCTTCTTCATTCCAGGTTGTAGATAAACGGAGGCTGCTGAGGGCCTTGCTTACCAGGCCCCCTTAGGAAGCTGCTTCTTCCGCAAGGCCTGCTGCCTCCCCAGAAAGCAGAATGAGTTGCCCCTGGCTTCCACTGCAGACCCACCTGGCCATGCAGCTGCTCCTCCAGAGCTCAGCCAGGAAGCAGACACCAGCATCTGGAGGTCTCCGCAGCCCCAGCTGCCCTCTGTCCACTCAGCCTGCCTCCCACCTGCAGGCCCAACAGTCTTTGTCTGGCCAGAGCTAGAGATGGGAGGATGGTCTCACACTCCTGTGTCTTATTTTATTTTCTACAAAATAACAATTTTCTTATAGGAGTCCTTGCCATTCTGCTAAGGGCCCAGGCAACTAAAATCCGCTGGCCAGCAAGAGACCTGCTTCTACCTCCTTTCTGTCATCATAGGCATAGAGAGGAAGGCAGAATTCTCGCTGACACATGGGAGAAAGGGACAGGAGGTAAGAAGAATTAGCAACAACAAAGCAGTTCACATTTTAAAAATATGATCCTGCTATTGACTAGACACCAGAGCTCAGCAAAGTACTGCATCTGGCCCAAAGACACACTGTCTCGGTTACTTTTCTCATATTGCTAGGACAAAATACCTGTCATCCAGAACTAAGGAAGGAAAGGTTTATTTAACTCACAGTTTGTGGAGGTTTCAGTGCATGGTCAGCTGGCTCCAAGGCAGACTGGCACGTGGCAGAGGGCAGCAGTTCATGGTGATGGAAAACAGCAAGAACAAAAAGGGAGGAGCAGCGGCAGCAGAGGCGCGGCCAGCCTCTCTCCCTCCTTTATGCTACATTTAGGCTGTCTGCAGATGTAGCACTCACCCCCATAATCCCAGCATTGCATCATGAGTTAATCTCCAATTCTAAAAGTCGCCTCATGACTGCATGGGGCTTTGTGCGGACAGCTAGAGACAAACCCTAACAGACGCAAAGCAGGTACGTGCAGAAGGCCTTGCATCAGGCATCAAAGGCGATGGGAGACAGTTCAGTTTAGTGGGTCAGTTGTGATGCAGACACACCTGGGCTGACGCGGAGCCTGACCTCACCAAGAGCCCTGGCAAGGGCTCTCCCTGTAGTCTTTAGAAACTGCTTCCTAGACGAAGAAGCTGAGGCCCAGGAAAGATGCGCTCACGCTTCATTACAGATTATAATCTACCTACTTCCTAAGGCATACAGCGCTGGGTTAAGACATCCAGGTGACACCGTGATGCTCAGCACAGGCTTTCTTCTTCCAGAAATCACCCCAGAATCAAATCCCCACCTGTCTGCCCTCAAGGGCAAAGTCCTGCCCACATTCATCACACGGAACCAATTTATTCATTCATTCATGTTCCAAAACTTGCTCCATAAGTGGCAGAGAAAAAGAAGGTGAGCCTAGGCCCAGGGGCGAGTGCTATGGCAGCACCAGTGTGAATCCGTGGCCAGCACTCACCAGTGTGTTCCAGGGTGTGTGACCCTGGGGGCGGGGGGAGGACCAAGCAAGCACAAAGAATCCAAAGATACTACATGTGTCACGGTATTAATTTTATAAAGATACTAGTGAATCCAAAGATACTGATTCTTTCGCTGGGAAAATATTGAGTAATAAAAATATGGGTCACTCAGTCAACAAATAGTAAAGGAATGCTTCCTATTTAACCACTCCCAGCCTGGACCAGAGGGACAGCTAGATACATATAGCCCTAGTCTCGAGGAACTTTTTTTTTTTTTTGGTGGAACCGGGGATTGAACTGAGGCCCTTGTGCTTGCCAGGGAAGCACTTACCACACTGAGCCATCTCCCCGGCCCCTGTATTTATTTTCTTAAATTTACTTTTTAAAGAGAATTTAAAAATAGTAAAGGAAACATTAAAGGTGATACAGAATTTCACCAAACAATATGATAGAAATTCAACAATAGTCGCTATAGCACATATTATTGTCTTCAAATTACCAGGTTCAGATTACCAGAGATAAGCATGCAAAGTTGATCAAAAAAATTACAACAGGAGCCAGGGAGATGGCTCAGTGTAATAAGCACTTCCCTGGCAAGTGCAAGGGCCTCAGTTCAATCCCCAGTTCTGCAAAAAAAATAAAAAAATAAAAAAGCTGAAAAGAAGGAGAGCCCAAAAGGATTAAGCATTAACTGATCCTTTCAATAGACCATCAGGAATCAGCAGTACAATTACCCAAGCTATCCTGTGTATATACCTATATATTTCTTTTCCCTTCCTTCTTTCTTTTGTCCTGTTCCTCACCCCAGTTGTTCCTTCCCTTGAAGAGTATCTATTGCACTTTTTAGACTGTATTTACTCTTTAAAAACATCACTATCTGGCAGCAAGCAGAGGGCAGAGCTGGGCGGGAAGGGGCACAGGTGCTGAAGCGCTGTAGGCTTCACCTTCAGACCTGGGGGTGTCAGGGTGTGGCTCCCAGGGCAGTGCAAGGCCACTCTGTGTGGGAGGCTGGGACCTTATTAGCATGTGTGTCCTTCACCTCAGAAGCATCATGGCTTTAAAAGCTGATTCACAAAACTTTGTCTATGGAGTGGGAGACCCGGCGGCAGAAAGATAGAGACCCAGCTTCTGCAATAGAGAAGGAGGCCTAGGAAAGACATGGTGGAGGCAAAACCTGCAGCACTGGAAAAGGATGTGGAGGGGAAAAGAAGAGATCTCAGGAGGGCTGAGCTGTCCTAGCTGTGCAAGGGAGTGAGAACAGGGACTCCAAATTTCTGCTCCTGAGGTGCTGCATTTCCGCGCCACAGAAGATGGGACACATCATAGCAGGACCAGCTGGCCAGGTGTGATGGTGTACATCTATCATCCGCTCTCCAGGGAGGAGAGGCAGGAAAAGGGTGAGTGCGACCCCAGGCTGTGCCATTCAGGGATGCTTGTACAGAAAAGGAAAAAGGCTGTGGATGTAGCTTGGTAGTGTGTTATTTGCCTAGCACCTATGAAACCCTGGGCTCCATTTCCAGCACCAAGCACATACATGCACACACACATACACACACACACACACACACACACACACGCACAGGACCAGCTGGCCCCATGCACTGCAGCTATTCTCAGCCCCTCCCAAGCACCAACTGTGTGGTCTTGCGGCCCCGTTAGGATGGCACTCTAAGAAGGAATCAGGCTTCGCAGCCGAGGTCACAGCTCCAACCCCAACTACTCTCAGAATCCAGACATCAAAGAACAGAAAGACAGCAGGGGCCAACACAGAGGCTCCAGCATGGGCTAAGTTGCTAGGAAAGCTAGAAAACTCTGAAGAGTGCAAATTTTAAATAAGCATGACTGTCACCTTCCTGACCCAGATGTAAAGCTGAGCTAAGCAACTTACTCAACTTGTTAGAAAGCGTGGTGGAGAAGGGACTGCTTCGATTTTGCTGTTTTCCTATGAGGAGAGGCACTAGAGGGACCAGGAACAGCCCTCAGGGCCTCTGCAGATACCTGTACAAACTTGGAGTTGGAGCAAATGCTCCCAGGAAACCTTTTCACCCTGACACTGGCATCCTGCCTGGGCTGTGAACTTCTACTGCTGGGGAGCACATTCACAGCAATCTCTGGCTCAGAGATCTTGTAGCTGATGCTCACCTGCCCGCTGCTCCAGAAGCCTAAAACACAGCCTGAAGAGCTAGAGGCTTTCCCTGTCCGCTGGAGAGCCACATGGGACTCCGCCTCCTTGGCGCTGGGCCAGCATCTGGGACATGGACACGTACACACACACACACACACACACACACAAGTTCACAATAGGATGCAGGGCTAGCAGTGGCCCCCTTCTTCCCCACACCTTGTTCCTTGAGGCATGGGCCTCACTGATTCCTCTACTCCAGATGTGGGAGAATGGCAGGTGGACTGGAGGCTGACGAGGGCAGCGCTAGGGAAAGAAATGTTTGAGGGAAGCCCTTGCAGGGAAACTGGGACCCATGGCGCCATCAGGAGAACAGAGATGCACAAGGCTCGGGGAGCAATGAACCAGCAGCCTCTACCGACAGAAGGCCCAGAGCATGCCCAGCCCAGGATACTGTGCACACGGCTTCAGAGTTCAGTCTAGGGTCAGTGCTTCCTATTCGGTTTCTTCCAGCTGCCATAACAAAACACCACCACCTGGACGGTTTAAAACCACAGGAATGTCTTCTTCTGAGTCCTAGGGGTGAAGAGCGTGCAGTCCAGGCGTCAGCAGGCCCCAGTTCTGCCGAGTCCTGCGGGGAAGGAGGCTTGCCGCATCCCAGCATCTCCTGGCTGCCGACAGTCATGACCTTCGCTGGCTTATGGATGAGTCACTCCAATCTGCTGCTGTTTTCGTGCGCCCTTCCTGTCTCTGTCTCTCTGTCATCATTTTTCCTTCCATAAGCCCACCAATCATTGGCTTTACAGCCTGCTCTCACCCACCCTGACCTCACCTTGCTTATATCTGCCAAGACCCTTCCTTCCCAAAAAAAAAACCACCTTCTGAGAATCCAGGGAGAGCTGACCCAGGGCAGGGGGCGGGGGAGACACGCCTCAGTCCACTCCAGGATTTTTAGCAGGGAATAAGTAGGGTAGAATTTAGGATTCAAAACTAGGCCTCTAGCTATACAGGAATTGATTAGAGTGAAAAAAAAAAAAAGTAGGGGGAGATGGTGACACCAGCCTGCATTGGGGAACATGGAGGGAACAGTGTGGGTTTGACATCTGTTTCAGAGATCCAGGGAGTAGATGGACCCTGGGCAGCATGTGAGGGACAACAAAGGGCGTTAGTGCTGCTCTCTGGAGAGTATGAGATGAGCCCTTTCCTCCCCTAGCCTCCAGCATCACCCTTCCAGTTATACATAATACAGGGGACAAAGGACACACCAGACAGGACCCCAGAAGACCACAGAGGAGGACACCAGGTTCTTAAAAAAACACAGAGCTGGGAATATAGCTCAGTGGCACAGTGCCTGCCTGGCAAGCATGAAGTTGTAAGTTTGATTTACAGTACAAAAAAAAATTAAAAAATTAAAAATAAGTGCATTGTAAGGGAGAAATGAAATAAAGAGAAAGAATGGCTCAAAAATGCTTAAAAGACTTAACTGTCAGCAATGTACAGATTTCATTTGGATCCTGACTTGGACAAACCAACTATTTAAAAAAATAATTAAGGCAATTAAACACTAGCTGGGCTGGTAGTTGATGTTTGTAGGTGTGCTAATGGGATTGTGATTATGATTTTTAAGAGTCGTTATCCTTTAGGGCTGTCTTCTGAAATATTTATGGATAAATGATGCCACATGATTTGTTCCAAGATGATCTAGGAAGAGCAAGGGTAGCACTAGAAAGAAACTGGCCCCTGGGCCAGCAGCAGCAGAAGCTGCAGGCAGAAAGGGCGGTAGGGGGGCTCCTGCACAGATCTCTTCACGTTTCTACATATTTGGAATTTTTCACAATGGACAGTAATTTGTTTTTAAAGGAAAGAAAAGCAAAATACCTCTGCTCAGGAGACTGGTGGCACCTGACCAGCTGATGCCTTCCTCTCCAGACATTTCTGGGTCTCCCTCAGCCTCTGTGGCTGCAGGAAGGACTCTTGCTTTGCAAGGACTGCATCCCATGAGGGCTGTAGCACTGCAGTATTGTGTTTGCTCATTCACTGGTGCTGACTGGGTGCCTGCCAGGCTGAAGAGGGCCTGTCCCCTGGGCTGCCCTGCCACTCTGCCTGCATGTGCCACGTGGTCTGAGCATGCACCATGAAGCCTGAGCTGTCCTTCAAACCTACATGTGGTGAGCACTCAGTAAAAATTCGGCTACCTCTACGAACTCTGGACCTGGCCATACAGTGTACAATTTGCAGAAAGGGCTTGGAAAGTGGGGTGCAAAAGCCTGTTGCCTGGGCCCTGCCCCTGCTCTCTTGTGTGGCAGTCTCCTGGATGAGTTTCAGCCTCTCTGAGTCTCCCCTCCTATAAAGTTACACTCTGTGGCACACTGCAGCACAGAGTTGACCAGAAGCTGGCCCTTGCCTGTTGCCTACTGCTGTCCCTCTGTCCCCTCATCAAGGCAGTCATGCTGAAGGCCATTGCCCAAACTCCCAGCCCCATGTGACTCCTGTACTGGTCCTCTGCCCTTAGAATCTGAGGAGTATCCACACCCACAGCCCCCTGCTGGATTCCCTGGGCTCCCACTCAGGCTCTGCATGAAGTCCTTGGACTCCGGACATGGTGCACCCCTCAGACTTTCATCCTTGATGCAGGTTAAAAGCAAGCACAGGGGCATTCTAGATGAGCCCATCACACAAGCAACACCGCAAGGGATTCTCTTCTGATGGGAGGGCAGAGAAGTAGCCAGATCCTCTGGCTGAGGGAACAGGAATCATCAGTAGGAGGTGGCAATGAAGCCTGTAAGGGTGGTTTTCCAAAGAGGCCCAGTTGCTGTGTCTATAAAGCTGGGACCCCACCAAACACCCTGTGCAGCCAGAACCTCGGTGAGCAATCCGGAGAGACGCAGAGCTCTCCAAGTGCAGTCTCTGCAGAGCACGGCACTTGTGCTACCGTGGCCAGGTCCTCCTGGCTCCAGCACAGAGCAGGCCAGGAAGGCTGTGGCTGAGCATTGTCTGGACAGAGGGTGCAGCCGGTGTGGAGTTGCCCGTTAGCCTGTGGCCTCCAGAGCAAGGCACCACAGCTGAAGCTCAGGGCTGACTAAGTGACAATCCTGGCCCAGAGCAGCCTAAAGAAGAAGACGCTGGACACCGAAGCCACGCCAACCCCCATGGGTGGCTTCCCTGAGTCTGGAACGCTAGGCCTGGCAGACGTGGCGGTTCAAGCTAGACGTTGGGTCTAGAGGATCCTGAGAGAGTGAAGAACAAGTATGCCAGCAGTGTGCCATCTTCCCCAGAAACTCGCGCTTCAGGAATGAGGTCCAGGCAGGCCCCTGGGCTTTGCATATGGGCCAGCGGGTGTCCTCAGTTTCCTGCGGGGGGTCTCTCCACCAAGAGCACCCACAGGTCATGGTGCAACAATGGCTGGGCTGTGAGATGCCTAAGGGAACGGCAGGCACATCTGAGCAGCTGAGAGGAGCCGGGATTTCGCCAAGGAATGTGGGGCATCAGAGTCTAGTCCTAGGGTATTGGGCTAGGGGAGGGTACCTGAGACCCCAACCTCTCTCTCAGTCTGAATCTAGCTTTGAGACTCTCAGCCAAACTGAAGAGTTCTGGCGCCCTCTACTGGATGGAGCGGCCATTACGCAGCTTCGCCTATACTATTTGGGGAGTCCTGGGCCCAGAACAGAACTGTGGGGCGCCGGACGCTCCCTTTTGGCCCCGGCCCACACTGTCACCTCTCCTCAGGCTTCTGCTACCTGCCTACAGACTCCAGACACCAAGTGACCCATGCTCCTTGCCACCCCCGCCCGCGCTCTGCTGATCCCATTCTAACCCCAAACGCCGGCACCCGGAGGTCCGGTCCCCAGCTAAGAGCAAAGTTCCCGCATAGCGACCCCGCCTCGGGAGGCATTTCGGGGTTTAACGAAAGGCGCCCGCTCGCCAGCAAGGTTGCACCCTGCTTACTACTTGAGTCATTAGCACCCCACTCCTCAGAGGCCTGCAGGTACCTCGGTGGGCCACGAAGGAAGGTCTCGGGGAGCGGGCACCGGAGATGTCGGCAGAGGAGAAAAGCGAGGGCCGACCCCCCCACACACCCCACCCCGCGGCATCTGCTAGGATTCCTGGGGGAGCCCAGGGACAGACGTTTCTGTCCCTTCCCTTCTCTTCTCTTGTGTCACTGGAAGATCCACCCTGAGGTCACTGCTGTCACAGGGTCTGGGTGGCGAAGTTTGTGCCGCCGAGGTCTAGAAACGCTTGACGAAGTTCCAGCGCCACCTAGTGGAAAGATCTGGGATACGCGACGTGACCACACCCTGTATCTTGTTTGGTACAGATGGGGCCAGTTTCCAGCAAATCACTGGCATCTGAAAATTCACGGCCCTCTGCAAGGCTGAGGAGGCTGGTGAGCCACAAAGCACTAACCTGGTACTCAGATGCTCCTGGCTGGGCAAGCTCTGGCTGAGGAAAGACAGGACAGGCAAAGGCAGAAAACCAGAAACTCCTGTCAAAAGTTAGCTGGAATAGAAACGAGAACCAACAGAGCTAACATCTGAGAGGCACCTATTACGTGCAAGGCTGGCCTTCATTTGTCCCCTGTTATGGGGAACATGGAAACAGACCAAGGTTGTACGTGCACATCTGGATCCAGGGCTTGGGCCCAAGCTGCCTTAGCCATGTTTTGGGCCCTGAATTACAGAGCTGTACATTCATAGGTAACAGTCACTTACGGAGACAGTCATTCCCATGGCCCCTTTGGACAAGCTGCTGCCTCTGGATTCCTGAGCCAAACGCTGCCAGTTCAAATCTCTGTGTGTTGACAGAAGCAAGCTGTGAAAACGGGCTTGCCCCCGAGTTTCCTTTCTTCACCAGAGGTCTCACATGGGGCCATCTCTGTGCAATAGCAGGGCAGCCTTCACCTCTTGCCACCGTTGTGGCCCCTTTGTCCTGGGACAGGTGGATTTAACTAAAGAGATGGGCCCCAGGACTGCCTACAACACCCTGACTGAGAAAACCAGCCATGCTGGCCCTTTAGCTACCAGTTCAGAGCCAAAGTCGAGTCTCCACGGAAAGCACTTCTCACTGGATTTGCGAGACCACCTCTCCAGGGAAGAGAGGACAAGTGGGTGCTCTGATGCCCTCCTGAATTGACTCAGGGAAGAAGTGGACCGCTTGCCCTCAGGAC
>PVKA01049328.1:0-13275 GCA_004027165.1 Ctenomys sociabilis | reverse complement strand
TCTCATAGAATTATGTAGAAGCACAGCGTTATCTATCCCAACTGTACTGTCTATACACACACAGGATGATTTTTTCTTTCTACAACCCTTCCTTTGTCTACACCTGTCAAAAGTGGGCACTCCGTTGACATTCAACTACCTTAGGTGCTTGAACTCGACACCACAATCCAACACAGTCCAGCATTCTGCAACCATAGTGAGTTATTCAAATGGATATGGTTGTCAGCATGTACCAGGCAAAGCAGTGTCAGACAGCCATGCTGTCAAAGGCGCTGTTCTAGGTGCTGAAGGCAGTGCCCTGGAGGAAATGACATACTTGCTTTCATGGAGCTTATGTTCTAATGAGGGAGGGTGAGAACAACAGATCAAAAAAGGGCAACCCCCCTGAGACAGGAAGGCAAGGGATCATGTGGAGGAGTGCGAGGTGAGGGACAAGAGAGACTGCTGCAGCTCCTGCCCTGGGCTCCAGAAATCACCGGCACACTCTACACAGGAGTAGGACTCAGCAGTGAGCGCAAGAAGCAACCTCCCCACTCCTGACCAGCTTCCTTCTGAGCAGCTCTGCCCTCTTCATCCCACAGATCCTGGTGAACTCTGGAGCTCTGATTGTAAAAGTAATACAATCTCCAACTACTTTTGGCTAACAAAAGAATGACTACCACACTCCCCTCAGTTACAATCATGTCTAAGTCAGGAAATGCCCCAGCTCTGAGCTGATTAAGTGATGAAATTTCCCATTTCTGTTCAATGACAGCTGCAGCTCCCAAAGTCTGTGCAATGTTAGATTGTTGCTCTGTCTTTCAATCTACCTCATTTATTTATTTCTTTGTTTCATTTTTTACTGGTCTGGACATAGGCTGACAGGAAAAACTGGGATAACATTCAGGTCTGTCACTTTGGTGCTATTATGATCCAGCACTGGTGCTCTCCAGACTTGGAGGTAGGAGGGGCTGGTTGTTTCTCCCAGGAGATGCTTGAAGTTTTCTCGGTATCCTCACTGGGATGATTTTTCAGAGCACTGTCTTGGCTTCAGGAGCTGTACTCTTTGATCTAGCATTAGGAGGTCCACATCATAAAACCTCTTTCTTTTTGGGGTCCATTTGTCCTCAAAGAACTATATGGACACCTCACATCTGTTCATGAGGAAGACTCTAGTGTCCCCATCATGAGCACTATAGGGAGTGTGCTCCTCTCTCATGCTGTCCTTCCTCTGTACTGTGTAGGGGCAGTGAGGAAGCAGTGTTTGACATGTAGATTTCTCAGGAAAACTCAGATCCCTGTCCACATCTGACCCACTGAAACCCAGGTGATGCACATCACATACTCCAGAGAGTTCCTGGAGGACAGACTGATCACACAGGAGGTGGGAATGAAAATGCCCACTACTCCAAAGCCTCCCTGCCCTGCTCTTCACAATTCAGTGGCTTAAAATCCTGAAGCACTGAGCCAGTAAGCTATATCTTCAGAAAGCCAGATGGTACATAGTTCAGGTGCCAAAAGCTAGACTGTCACTAGGGAAAAATCTCAACTCTGTCACTGTAGAGAAAATTAGGAGGGTAGGGAGAAAGAAGGGAAAAATGAAAAGAGAGAGATGAACAAAGATGGGAGGGAGGGAGGAAAGGAGGGAGAAAAGAAGGAACGAACAATGAAGAAATGAAGGAACAAAGAAACAAAGGAACGAAGGGATGGAGAGAGGGATGTTCTCATGTTCTCAGACTGGATCCTTTCACCATGTAAACACATATCCAAGTCTAGTGTGTACCCTACATGTATACAGGTATCACTTCCCTATTTCAAATAACACTTTAAAAAGGAAGATCTAGATGTGAAGATAGAAGGGCCAAATGAGAAGGAAGGAAGGGAAGGAGAAGGGAGGCCTCACACTTCTCTTACAGAGATCCTTCCCTAGTCTTTATTCTTGCTAGATCCAAGCACAAATGCTCCTATATTAGCATCCTTTTGGAGGAAAGGAGGAAAGAAAGTGACTGAAACAAGGAAGGAGACTATAAATGACAGTTTGAAGACCTTTCTGTGTGTCCCCAAAGCCCTGCTGTTGGCACTCCTAAAGGGACTGGTGGTATCCAAAAAGAAGAGTCTAGAGCAGCCCAGCTTCCTCTAGGACACCACAGATTTAATTTTCCTCATTTATAGATGAAAAGAACCTGGTTGTGCGGAGATTAAAGAATTTGTCTCTGGTTAAACAGAAGGGACAGAATCAGGATTTAATTTCATCTTCCCATAATTCCCAAGACCTTGTTTAATGACCTATAAAATATTACTTCAGGCCAGGATATTATTTTGTATTAGGTTTATATTTATTACTATAGTGCTTTATATTGTCATTTCATCCTATACCTGCTATAACAAATTATCAAAACTTGAGTGGCTTTAAACAACACAAACTTATTTTCTGACAGTTGTCTAGGTCAAGAGTGCAATTGGACCCCAACTGGTCCACAGAGCTGAAGTCTTTCAAGCAGTTCCTGGAATATTTTGGGTTGTGTCTATCCCTCTCCAGCTTCTGAAAGCCACCCTCATGCCCTGGCTGTGGCTTCTTCCTCCATCCCCATCTCCAAAGCCAATATTCAGGGCTCCCCATCTGCCTTGGCCCCCTGCTTCTGTCCCTCACACCACTTGCTGCCTGGCACCAAGCTTCAGGCTTCTCTCCTACTCAATGCTTTGATTACTTCAGGCCCAACCAGACAAACTAGGATGCAAGTAATTTCCACATTTTTAAATTTATTCACAACTGCCAACAACAACTAAAGACAATAGAGTCAGATAGTTAGGGCAAACTCAATGGCATATGCTGCAAGGTGCTAATCAGCTTTTCTTCTGGATGGTTAACAACCTAAGTTCACAGATGAAAATTGGAGAAATAGAAGAGCCACAAGGCCAGCCAACGTTTTGGCCCTAGCCTTTCAAGGTCAGAGAAGACTCAGGGCATAGGAGAACCTGTACTATAACATCATGAAACTCAGTTGTGCCCCAAATTTTCTGATCAAGAAGGTTATGGAGCCACAGAGGAAAGAGACTAATGATGTATAGTGTGCCTAGGGACAGTCACATAGAGAGAAAACTTTCCCTCAGGCTCTCATTAAGAGCAAACTGGTTAAGCATTGTCTGTGACTCATCCACATGGATGATACAGACAAAGGATCTACACAGTAAGGTACGGGATTACAAGATAAACTCCAAGGGGACTTCACTGACCTCATCAGAAAAAAAAAAAAAAAAAAAAAAAAGCTGTGTTTTGGTGTATAGGCCTTGATCTAACTCGGTCTTAACCATTCAGCAGAAAAGTATAAAAATGAGGTATATAACGTTAATAATAAGTTGAGCTGTAAATGGCTATAGTCAACAACTTCTTCAATAACTCACTGTTGTTGTGAAATGCTGGACTGTATAGGATTATGTCGCTGAGTTCAGGCACCTAAATTGGTTTAATGACAATGGAGTGCCCATATATGACAGGTCGAGACAAAAAAAGGGGTACACAAAGGAAGAATCATGATGTGTGTGTATAAACAGTACAGTTAGGATAAATATTCTGTGCTTCTGAATAATTCTATGAGAAGCAAGATTTGCACTAATAGTGCAACCCTGGTTGGACAGGATGTTATGTTGGCTTCTAGTACTATGGACAACCACTAGGAAGATAACAAGGCAGAAAGTATCAATTATTGAATCTGTGATATAATTCAGGTATAAAAATAAGGTAAGTAAACAGCTACACTTTCTTAATTTACTGATCAGAGACATCTGCTATAATAATGCCTGTAAGTATAATATCATGTATGTACCTTGTACGATATCAAAACATTATGAAAACATTTTGCAATGTATTAATTTATCAAATCTGTCCTGTTAATTTGTCTTGAAACTGTCTCACTGCTATTTGTTCTTCAATAAAATAAAGAAAAAAGAAAAAAGAAAACCAATACACAAATAAAAGACAAAATAAAAGAGAGATGATGGGGAAAAAAGAGAGAAAAATATAATTGTAATCCATAATGGCCCATGTATTTAAAAGCATACCTTAGTTTTTAGTGCAGTTATGTGTTTATACATTTTGGTATATTAGTCCATTAATCTGTGTTTATGGTAATTAACTTGACAATACCTAAGTAAATAAATCTGGTGCAGATAAAAAAAAAGGCCTAGTCGTTCTGAGAATTTTGCATCTTTCAGCAATGCCCATTGCATTGGTCAATATAAAATCCAAGTCCAAGAGTTGTTTTTGTAGACACAAGGAGATGGGAGGAGATGAGAGAAGGGAGAGGAAGACAGGGAGATGTGAGAAGACAAAAGGGAGATGAAGGTTTGGGTGAGAAGAGAGGTAGAAGGCAAGAGGTGATGGAAGTTTTGGGTAGGAAGGTGTCATCAGAGAAAGTTACCATTCTCTGTGTTGAGTGGTTGTTAATAAGAATCAGTGGGACAGTGTGTGTGGAATGCTGAGGAAATTCTGTGACATAAGAACATCACCCTTAGTTTCCAGGTGAGAATGACTCCAGGTCCCCTCACAGACAACAAAATCCATGGACTCTCAAGCCTTTCATCTGAACTGGAGTAGTACTGGAGCACAACTTTCATATGTTCTCCTGTGGAGAGCCATGGAGCCTGAATCACCTCTAGATGGCCAGTGCAAACGCTATTGATAGTAAGAGTGTAGTATAACATCTAATGAGGAAAACGGTCCATGTTTGTTACTATAGACACAACCATAGCAGACCTGACTGCATTTTCCACTCGCGGTGGGTGTCGATGCTTGTTGTCCAGAGGATAAAGCTCAGCCTGGGCATCAGGAGCCTGAGTGTCCTCACTGTGCATCTCCTCAGCCAGATTCTTCTGCATGCTGCTTCTCCAAGATCATGTTATCCTTCAGAGAATTTCTTGTTGCTGTTCAGGCTCCTGTCATGTCTTCCCCAAATGCCTGCCTGTGTTACTTCCATTCTGGTTCTAGACTATCTTCCTTAACAGATAATACTCTTTTTTCAGTTGTTTAACTCATGGCTTCCCCTTCTTTTTCAGCATTTAGGTGGTACCTTTGGTTGAATGTGCTTGCGCTCATCTCTTTGTGCTGCAGTTCCACAGGGTGCTGTTTAAAGGATGCTATGTTTTTTTTTTTTTTTTTTTTTTTTTTTTTGCTTTCCTTTCTCATAAACAGAGCACAAGGCAATAAGTATGCATTTAAAAATGCCATTGAGATTCCACTTTTGACTAGTTGGGTGATTCTGGATTTGAGACTCAACATTTGAGATAGCAAGGACAATGCTGGACCCAACGTTTCTCTTTTGTCCTGTAAGTTTTCTTTTAAAATTTAGCATGACTCACTCAAGTGTGCAATTCAGAGCTTTATGCATACTCAAAGGTTGTGCAGCCATCATTTCCAATTCCAGGAAGCGTTTACTCCACAGAGCAATGCCATACCTGTCAGCGGCCTTCATGCCTTGCCCCCCAAGTTTCTGACAAACACTGATCTACTTTCTGCCTTCGTGAACTTGCTTCCTTTGAGTAGTTTCCATAAGTTAAATTATGCAGCATGAGGGCTTCTGTGACCATGTACTTACAGTTAATGCCACAGGTTCAAGGTTCTTCCTGGGCGGCATAGAACTGTCCGCTGCTCCCTCTTCTGCAGATCACTGTGTGAAGAGATAGCATTCTACCCATTCGTTCATCAGCTGGTGGACCTTTAGGTTGCTTCAGTCTTACATCTCTACAAGTCATGCATCTAGTGGCATGATTGCACAAGTCATGTGAATAAGAGCTTTGTTCTCTGAAGCATATTATCTGCTTGCTGGAGGGTGGGGTGGGTCACACAATAGGGCTCACTATAGACTGGAAATGTACACCTGTCATAGGGCTGAGAGCATAGTATGTCTCTTTCTTGTTTACTGAGACTGTGCTCTCACCTAGACACTGTCTAGGTGCCAGAAATCTAGCAATAAGCAAACTAATAGCAGTCCTGTCCACAGGGAGTGTGCATGTTAGGTGGAAGTATGCAAAAGAAATAAGGAAATAAGGAAACGAAGTGTTGCAGGTAGCGATCAGTGTACTTTGGGAAAAATTTTAAGCAAGGTGAGGATATTTGCAGTTATTTTGATCATTGCAACGTTAAACAGGACATTGAGGAGATGCAGTGCTGAAAAGATGATATTTGGACAAGGATTAAGGGAAGTGAGGAAGAGTCTTCAAAGTACAGAGAGTAATGCATTAGAAATACGAGGCAATGGACAGATGGGGCCCCAGAGCCTCATAGAGGCCAGTGCAGCTGGATTCTCAGGAGGGAAAGAGATGATGAAGAGAAGCAGAGTCCAGGGGCTACTGAAGGTGGGCCTTGGGGGCTACTGTAAGAGCTGCACCTTGACCCTGTGGGGAGTGAGGACTCAGGGAAAGACTAGAGCCAAGAGAGACAGGAGAGACAGACAGTGTAGGCCTAGACTCCAGTCAGGAGGCTAATCAGATTGTTGAGGTTGCAGAAGATATTCATATGGAATAAATATATAAGAGATTGGGAGAACTATTGGGTTCTGGGCTGTGCACCCATTACAGGTACTTATACAGCACCTATCATTTGCCTGGGATTGTTGTAGACATTGAGATTCAACAAGAAGCAGGCATTTGTAAAATTATAGTTGTTAAAATAAATGCAGTTGACCACTTGTTATGCACAAATTGGATTAAAAGAATAGTTAGAATGCAATTCACTTTTATATTTATTAAATTCATTCAGTAGTATTGATCAAATGCCTGCTGTGCCTGGTCCTTTGGTGTAAGGGTATGTGAGACCACACATAACTTGAACAACCAAGAACTAAGTAAGTGATAGAAATTTGGAGTTATTTTAATTAGGGGGAGCTTTCTTTTACACCCTGGTATACAACAAATGCTGATTATATAAAGGGAAGAAGTCACCGTTATGAAGTTATTTCTTTCTTGTGCATCTGAAGTCAAGAGCCATGATTTCCCCTGTCATGATGTGATTGTTAATCCTGATTTTTCAACTTTATTGGCTAGGAAAATGCCTGCTAGGTTACTAAAGCACAGCTCTGCTGTGTTTGGGTAGGATGTAAAGCTACAGCCATGGGTGCTGTGCATTATCACTAGCTCAGCAGCACTCTTCCATATTCTGCTTTCTGGCTGTCATAATATGCATATCTTTGTTCTGCCTACCCTTCCACCTGCTGTGTCTGCATTAGAACCAGCAAACCATGGACTGCGTCCCCTGAAACCATGAATTATATTAAGCCTTTTCCTTTTAAATTGTTGGCATCCAGTAATGTACCTCAGTGATGGGAAAGCTGACTGATGCAGATCCCCATTTAGTGGAAGATGTGGTGACAAGCAGAGTGAGTGGGCTGGGGAGTTTCCAGGTACATGGGCACACTCCATTCTTTTTAGGGCTGGGAAGTATCTGGTTGCAACTGACATCAGGCCAGTGATGAAGGGGGCTTATCAGCAGTATCTGTTTGGTCTTCTGAAAAGTTTTTGTGTCAGAAGATTGTTCTCAGAACCCAGCCCTGATGCAGTTATTCATGTGCTCTTAGCTCAAGTGTCTCCTCAAGAGTCTCAGACATGGCTGGGCGAGGATTCTTCCATCAAGACTGATCCACCTTGCACCCGATACTTTTATCACTGGGTAATAAATGGGATCTAATGCAGATCTCACAACATGGGGTTAGGCTGGAGGAAAGCCCAAGCTAGACCTCACTTCTTTCCTAACTACTCTGTAGGAGGCTTCAGCAGGGGAGGAAAGGAATTTCCTCCTTCATGAAAAAGGAGGAAAATGACCCAGGGTATATTTTTTTCCTATGGCACAACTACATAGACTGGTGACTTGCACCTACAAAAGCAAAGAAAATTGTATCAAGAATATCCTTTTTTTCCTGGGCTATCTTCCCTGAGTTCAAAGTTAAGATTTCTCAGATGTTCTGGTTAATTTTTTCCACATGCACCAGCAAGCTTTATCTATTGAGTAAGGATGGTAGTGAAACTTACATTTGTGGTATTTAATTAATTAATTAATTAGTTAATTGTATGTATTTAGGATAGTGTCTACAGGTTCTCACTATATAGATAGGACTCGCAGTGAGCCTCCTGTTTTCAGCCTCCCGACTGCTGGGATTACAGTCGTGTGCCACCATGCCCAGTCTCAATCACCATCTCAGTGTGCCCCTGGGAGTGGGGCCTGCACAGCATGCAGGGGATCAAAACCTGGCCTCTGTGCTCTGCCTAAGCAGGTGCTTTTTAGTCCACTGAGCTATCTGGCTGGCTCTGGAGCTGATATTTGTGATGGTGAAACTTCATTGTGTCAGGCTGCCTGGCTTGGAGCTGCTGAGGGCATTCACAAAGCACTGGTGGTATCCCATAAGGGCTGTCACTTCTGGCACTATATATGGTCTCTGGCTCCTTCTTCTTATGCTGTCCCACTGCTCTGCTTTCCATATGCCATGAGCTCAGTTTCTGCTCTACCATCCCTAGCTCCATGCTTTTTCCTTGTATCTATGGAGTGAATTCCCTGAAGCTATGAGCCTAACTAATCTCCTTTGAGTTGTGCATGTCAGGGGTTGTGCTTCAGTGCTAGGACAACTTGCCAACGTACTGTGCTTGTCACCGAATATACTTCATCACCAAACTCCTTCCAACACCCTATGTAGCAGATACTGTCAGGAATGCCACCTTATAGATAAGGAAAATGAGGCTCAGAGAAGTCATTGCCCTAGGCTATCTACCTTCCCTGGGCCATAGAGCTCAGAGTTGATGGAGGCGGCATCTGGACCGCAGAGGTGGGCTCAAAGCCTGTGTCACAATGCTTACTCTGCTTAGTAGGTACTCTGAGGGAAATGGTGAGCAGGAATTGGGTGGCACTGGGCCCGATCTGTAAACCCTGCAAATGAGTTCAGCTTCCTTTTACAAACAGCAATGCTGAACTTTTTATAGCCAGCCTCTGATGGATGATGTTGGTGTGTTTCAGATAGGAATTTCCTACTTGAACACCAGCCACGTAGGCGAGGCATGGACATATGCAGAGGCAACAGCCATGAGAACGCGGTTATTTTGTTCCTTTCTCCTTCTCATGTAAGATAGCATATAAGGTCATTTTATAAGAAAGTAGCTTGTTCAGTGCAGATACTGCATGTTAAGTAGCTGCAGCCTGGAGTCCCCACACCATCAATCTGAATGCTGCTGTCCAGCTTGGCAAATACTGTGAACTTTATGTCTATGCTCTTCCTGATGAATTGGGGAAAGAAAAACAGCCCCATGGTGCTTCCTGGCATGTCACATCTGTCAAATATTCTTGATGGATTTAGTTGGTTTCAGAATTCTTAGGCACATACTGAGTGTTTTGTCTAATTCATATGACTGTACTGTCCTTCAGAGCAGAATTCTGGGACAGCTTGGCATTTGAAATTGTTTCAAGAGCTCTGTTGGGCAACTGTTCCCAGCTCTAAACAACATGTGAAATTAAAGCTTTTAAATTATTACCTAATGAGGATATAGTCAATGCTCCATTTCAAAGCATGCTGTATAGGAAAGAAAAAAATTTAAAAGACCGATAAAGATAAGAGAAAGTTGTGGGCATGCTAGCCTAGGAAAAGTGAGATCATGTGTTACATAAACTTTGCACTTTTAAGAACTTGATTGTTTAATTTTGGATTCCTGTATGCCTTTGTTTTTTCTCTATTGCACTTCTTTTTTGCTGAATGCTCACAGAAGACAAGCTCCCCATTTCCATGCCCCAGAAGGGAGCAATTCATTATCACCGCTGCACCCTATCTCTGCAGCTGGAACAGAGGTCCTTGTTGGGACAGCCCATTAAAAATAACGATAGTAATAGCTGCCACTTACACCATTGCATGCATGTTAGATACGTATGAAGTAAATTAAACCTCAGAACAACTCCACGAGGCAGGGATTGTTACTGACTTCATTTCATAGGTGAGGAAACTGGGATGTAGAGAACCTCATTTATTGAACATCATGTGGGTACTAAGTAACAACGTTGGGTTTCACTTCAGTGATTAGCACCCCATCCGCCCTTCGTTAAATGAGATTATTGTATTAGCAGGGCCATCAGTGAGCCAGCCTGAGTTCAGGTACCTACCTAGTCAGCCTCTGTGGCTGTGATGGTTTTTTGCCACCTAGTATACATTGTGAAGCTCACAGTTTAAAATGTTTCCAAATTAGAGTCCTTCCCTGTTCTCTCTTTGACAGCCTGGTGTCAACACTCTCAACTCCAGGAATAGCTCTTGGAAAGTTCCTGCAGCAATTGCGAAAATATTCTTTCCTGCCCTCCTTCACTGGCTGGTTTCCAAGACTTCTTCACCTGTGGCTTTGGGAATCTGAACAGAGTGAACCTGCCATTTAAAACACAACTTGGCACAGGGATTGATATTCTAAACAGGTATCAATCACCTTGAAAGAGCCCAAATGAGTCACTAACCTGACCCTCAACAGGAAGAGATCTGTCCCTTCCAATTCCCAACAGGAAGAGACCCTGTCTGGTATTCATGCCTGCTTGCTATGTGACTCATTTCCCCATTTGCTCTCATTGGTTGACCATAGTTTTGTCCCACCCCACATTTACCTAAGAGAGTCTCCATATTCTCCATTTTAACCCTTCATGGTTTTGCTCTATAAAAATCCCTGGAAGAGGCAACTTTCTGAGAACATCTGCTCAGGCCGCCCTCCTGTCCCTCTCTTGGACAGGAGCTTTCTTTCTCTCAATAAATATATTCTGCTCATTAAAAAATAAATAAATAAAACACAACTTGAAGCCCCCAAAGAGGGCTAGTTTTTGGCAGGTGGCTGCATAAGGGAGCAAGGTCCTATGACTTATAACACCTGTACATTTTCTTCCCACCAAGAGGATGCAACTTTTTACCCAGTTGTCTCCCCAAATGCTCAGACAAAATGCTCCTATGAAAGGTAGCAGTGTTATTCAGAGGGGAAGCTGAAGCCATGGAGAATCCTCTAGCTGCGGGTAAGCAGGGCACATGACTCCTCCTAGCACCACCCTCTATGAACTGTGCTGAGGTAGTACAGTCATAATATCCTCACGGGTCTCAGGTTTCTCGTCTGTGAAACAGGAGAACACTGGTTTTCTTGCAGAATTGTCTAAAGGTGTGTCAGATGTCACGTAGAAAGATTCGGTCCGAGACCTGGTGTAGACTTAGCAGTGAGGAATGCACCTCCTGCAAGCTTCACTGCTGCTCCTTTGTCCTCTGCTCTGATCAATAGCCTTGCTTCATGATGTGCATTTGCTCATGCACAAAGCGTGGTACAGGAAAGTGTGTGTCGCAGTTAGTTGCTTCACAGGCATTGCTCAGGTGCTTAGAGTGAAGGTGCTCGTAAAGGGATTTAAACCAGGAGTAAGAGCATCCTTGCTCCCAAGAATGTAGTCTCAGGTGTAGTACTCCCCATAAGGGAAAGAAGAGAAGAGTTTTGACAAGCTTCGGGGTGGGTTGAGGTTGTGAGAACAATAAAGATGGCGATTGCAGTGTTTTCTTCACTGGGAGTCTCCTCCTCTTTTCTCATGAGAGAGGTGCACATCTGGTCGAATGCGTGTCTGAGCCTGACTTGTCCTGAGTGCTGGTCCATGTCTGCCTTGCTGAGTCATCAGCACTGCCTTCCAGCAGCAAAACATAGGCTGCATTTCTTGTCTTTTGTGTTTCTAGTAGCCTTATTTCAATAAATAAAAAGAAAGAAAATTTGATTTCAGTAATATGTTACATCTACCCTGACATATGAAAAAGTTATTTTGTTAACAGCTAGTGAATATAAAAATTATCAGTTCAATATTACACATTTTAAAAGTCTTTAAAATATGGTGTGTTTTTACATTGACAGTAGATGCCTATTAGGCCACATGTGGGTGGCGGCTGCTGCATTGGTAATGCGAGCCGAACAGTGACTGCTTCTACGAGGGAATGGACTTCTACTCCTTAACATGTTTCCATCTTATTCTGCTTGGTCCCTGCCCTGTAGAGAAGATGAAGCTTTGGTGTTCAACATGTTTGTGTCCATTTGCTCTGTGGTCTTGAACAAATTAATTTATCTTTCTGCATCTTGCTTTTTCTTTCTCTAAAATAGGGACACAGTTTATAGCTTCAATATTACCTTGAAGCTTTATGTTTTACTTAAAGAGGCAAAAAATTCTATTTTATACTGTGCCTAGAGTTTAGGAATAATCACAGTATATTTATAAAGCAGAATTTTGTCAGGTTATGCTTTAAATATGTGATAGGTATTAAACTGGTTAAGATCACTGTGCAGTAATTCCACAGTGTAGATGTCATTCTAGTCTAATTTTAAATATGAGGACATGGATTAACACTAAGGTCAAGTGACTTCCTGAAGATTTCACAATCAATAAGAGACAGGGCTGGGACTCAATTCCCAAAAGACAGGGACACTGCCCACTTTGCACATGATGTATGCATGATGTATAGATTTGGTCGGTATCCCTCACCTTATTCCAGTGAAAATCTCAACTGTGCAGCTGGAAAGTCCTGGCCTGCTGGCATGTGTGTACATAAACACAGAAGAAAACTGAGCAGAGGTACACAGTCCTTCTTTGAGAGATAGCTGAGCAGCTCTTCTTAAAGACAGAAATCAGCTTTATACCAAAGATAACATATTCAGCTCTGGATTCCTCAAAAAGCTTATGGTTGAAGACTGAACCTCAGCACACAGAACTTGGTGTGTGCTGGTGTTGGTAGACAGAAGTTCAGGACTCTCAATCTCCCAGTTAGCCCAGCCCTACACTTCGGAATGTGTAGCAAGATTTCTGTATGCAGTCCTCACTTGACCCAGAAAAGAGCTAAGGCACTTCCAGATTCGAATAAGACTCACTTGTTGCATGTTCTAAGAAGAGGTAAAGACAGTGCTGAGGAAGTTCAGAAGCAAGTCAGCTCTGGCTGGCAAGGCCCGAGGAGGAAGACAGAAGGTGGGTCATGTTGCATGCCAACCCATCCTGGGAACATTTTCAAGTCTCCGTTGAGTTCTGTAGGGTAGCTATTGTTCATTCTTCCTATCTGTCCTTTCTAACAGGTGAGCATATATAGCATGTATAACCTGCTCAGAGTATTATATGCTGGAAGCTGAATGTGGGCCTGCTTCTGATGGGGTTGATACACATTGACCAAGTGTATGCTAATCAGGCAACGCCAATAAAGAGGCCAGAGAGATTGAATCTACTGAGGGCAGGAATGAAATATGTATGTTTTATTTTCTAACTTTCCCCTAGCTCTTTGGCTGGCTTTGGAATTCTCA
>PVKA01049327.1:0-13303 GCA_004027165.1 Ctenomys sociabilis | reverse complement strand
TTCTCTTGTTTAAGCCACTTAGGCACTAAGTTGTCACTGATGGAGATTACTCAGGTAAGTGGCCCCAGGTTTATTCTGTCCACTTAAACATTGTCATCGAGCACAGTGGCTACTGTCTCCCTGTGATGACAGTGTCCCCTTGTTCCCTGTCCCTACTAGCTTTACCTGCCATTTCTCAGCTTGGACCATGCTGCTAACTCCTACGCATCTTGTCACCTGCACAGGGCATTTACAGATGAGGGTACCAGGTACTAGGGTGAGCACACAGGCCTTCTGAGCCACATAGGAGAGTGCCACTCCCAGCTGGACCTCCCCAGGCACCTGGTGCCTCCAGTGCCTTGGAGCAGGTTTGCTATTGGCTGAGCCTAAAGCAGGCCTCATTGGCTGGGTCGGGAAGCCCTGGAGAAGCAGCTCCATCTGGACCTAGCTCCAGTGCCTCTTCTGCAGGAGAACAGGACCTGTACATTCATCTGCCTGTCCCTTCTTGTCCTCCAGTTCCATCACAGAGGTCTTATGATAGGTAGGGGTCAAAGATACCCACGTCTTTCCAGGAGATTTCAAATTTCATGATGTTCTCCAGGTCCCACACAGTCACTTGACCACTCACTGTGGCCCATTTTGGTCCTTAACGGTGTCATCACAATGTTTTAAGTTGAATTCTCTGTGCCCCGGTGTTCCCCACCTGCAATCATATGTAAGAGCACACAATGCACATGGCATGAGGTGCTGGGGCCGGGCAGCCAAGGCCTGAATGCCTGCTCGGATGCTCTCCACCTGGTCAACTTAGCAATCTCTCAGCCCTGCATGCCTCAGTCTCCTCTCCTCCAGCCTGGGAGCAAAAGCAAGTCACTTGAGGCCTGCGTGAGCTATGTCACTGGAAGTCTTTAGGAGCATGTGAAGTGCATAGTGAGTGCTCGATCGGTGTCAGCTCCATCACTTCCTCACGGTCATTGCCACCATCTGCAGTCCCACTGCCAAGTCCCCTTGGTCGTTATCCCCACCACCGTCACCGTCACCAGTATGCCAGCACCACGCTGGTGGTGGTGTGGCTGAGCCTGCACACTGGACGTCAACAAATCCTGGCTCCGTGCTCGGACCCATGACACGCTAGTTATGGAACCAAGTTCCCTGACCTTTCCGACTTTCAGTTTCTATAATCAAAGTAGTGTATAAGAATTTCCAGATGGAATTTGTTACAATGAGTAGATTAAATGATGTGCTTATCAGAGTACCAGGCTTAGGTAAGCGCATAAAAGTGCAGCCCACACACATACACTTGAAGGCATATATGTGTACATATGAGTACATTTACACACATACATGTACACGTGTGTGCATAAAGGCCCTCATGGGTGGGTGTGTCATTGGCTTTTCCTATTATGCTTTGAAACTCTTGTTGAGATTGCCATGATGAGCCTGTTTTATTTTTCTTATCAAAATAGTTTGAAAATTCCTGGCCCCCTGTTTGTTTCCCTGCAAGCTCCACCGCTGCTTAATGAGGCTTAGGGCAGAGACTCCATTCTGAAATCCTTGTAGGTGGGTCCGGCTCTGTGCCTCGGAAGGTCCAGCCTCCAGCAGAGGTGACACAACCATGTTAACAAATGCAGGCCCCGGGTTCTCTGGCACTGCTGCTTGCTGTCATCAAGAGCGAGCCCCTTTGCACCTCTGTGGAATGCATTCCTAGTAGCTGGCCTCTTAGCAGGGGCCTAGTGCCTCCTCATCTTCTCATGGAATATTAACACTTGTCTCCTCAGCTTCTTGCAGTGGATTCTGGGGGCAGCTTTGAAAGCAAAAAATATCACCTTTTTTTTTTTTTTAAAGCTGATGGTGTTAGCTTTTCATTGCTTTGCCAAACACCTGAGATAAACAGGTTAAAAAGAGGAAAGATATGTATTGGTACATGGTTCCAGAGGATTCAGTTCATGGTCCTGTGGGCCCATCACTTTGGGCCTGTGGGAGGCCAACTGCCATATAGAGGGGACGTGGTGACTGGAGACCCTGGCCTTCAGGGACAAGGGAGGAGACAGAGTAGAAGGATCAAGGGTTGGGGTCCCAACATAACCTTCCAGGGCATACCCATACTGGCCCATGTCCTCCAACTACCTCTATCTCCTAGTATTTTCCTGACCCCTCCACAGTGTCATCAGCAGGGACCAGAGCTATAACATTGCCTCTGAGGGTGTTTAGGATTCAAACCATGCCACTGGTTATTCTTTTTTCTTGTTGTGTTTCTCACAGAAGCATCTTACCCATTGTGGGCTGGTTTCCTCTAGAATGTTTACATGTGTGGATTTGATTGGGCAGGCATCCCCATGGCTGGCTTGCCATGGATCACACACATGAACACCCATAGGGCGTCTACTGAGTGCTGGCCACTCTGTAGGTAGATAAGGAAGGAACGGATAGTTGGAGGTGCAGCTGATTGCTTTGAGGAAAATCATAAAGTGGAAGATATCACATGGAGAGATGTTATAGAGGCGTCTTGGGTAGGGAGACAGTAAACAAAAAAATATCAAAGTTATTATTTCTGCTGGTCTACTGAAAGGAGCAGTTAATGCTTTTTTTTTCTGTCTCTTTTTTACTTTTATATACTGTTTTTGACCAACTTTGATGTTTATATCTGGTAATCTGAGCAATTAATTTAAAGGCAACAATATGTGATACAATAAGCATTGTTGAATTCCTGTAGTTTAGCTTAGTGAAATTTGAATCATTTCTAATGTGTAGAAGTGTGAAAAGGTCAGTGCTGTTGAACTAAAAGTTGTTATCCATCCACCCACCATGCATACACACAACTACCCATCCATCTATACTCCCATCCATCCATCTATCCATCCATATATCCTACACACCCATCCATATATCCATATATCCATCCATCCATCCATCCATCCATCCATCCATCCATCCATCCATTAATTCAACAAATATCCATCTGAACTTATTATGTGAAGAGAACTCTGGAAGGAGAGAGAGAAGATGAAGGCACTAGCAGGTAGGTACAAATTTGGGCCTGGAGATTGTTCTGTGTGTCGTGGTCATTGCAAGAATTGCCTGGGGCAAGGTGAAAAAAGAACCAGATGTCCAGACAGCTTCCCCTGAGATTCTGATTTTGTCAGTCTGTTGTGACCAAAGAATCTGAACTGTTAATGAGACCCTGGGGATTTTCATTCCTGAGAATGCGTGGGAGAGTTTTCAGCTGCAGACAAGGGTTGATGTAATTTCAGTTAATGTGAGACACAGTTCTGGGCAGGACTTGACAAGAGGAGTCCACTGGGGGCTGTTTTGCATTCCAGAAGCAGCAGCAGAGGCTGGGGGTGGGATTAGGGCGGCAGGATGCAGAAGAGAGGGCTGGCCTGAAGGGGCTGTAGCTGGATACTGGCCACAGAGGAGGGAGGCAGGCGGGCCAACCCTCAGGGAGCCCAGGATTCTAGAAGAGGAGCATGATGCAGGGAATTCTGGAGAGCTCATCTAGACTCTGTTATTCCAGTGAGTCTGAGGGTCTACTCAGATCAGGAGCAAGCTCCACCCTGCTGTGTAAGCCTCCCTCTAAGTATTTTAAATATAACTGAATTAGAATTTCAGGACATCAAGACAAAAAGATTCATAGAGACTTCACACTCCCTTTGATGGCTTCTAAGTGAGCCCCTGATAACAGTGCCTTGGCCCGGTCTCCGCCGGACACCGAGCCCCTTAGCCCTGTGAGCTGTCATCCTGGGCCTGGCTAGGTGCCATTCACTTCCACAATGCAGTTACCAACAGGATGTGAGGATTCCATTCCCAGCTAAGTGAATATCCAGCCCTTCTTTAATTCCCTAATGGCTCCTAAAGCAGTGGCAGTGCTGGGAACACAGCCGCCTCTGCTTCTCTGCACTCTCTTCTAGTGGCAGTGGGCATGCGACCCCAGCCCCTGCTAGCTGCTTCCTGGGGAGTTGGTCTTTTAATAACTGTTCTTGCACAGAGGGCCTGAAAGCCTCCATACTCGGCCATGTCCTGCATTCCCTTTCTTTAGGTGAGTGCTTAATCCTAGACAGAGAGTCCTCTTTCAATAAAAGTGACCTTTAGGCTAAGTCAGCGACAGTCCCCACCAAAGATGAGTCCCGGCTCCTGTTCCTATCAAGCATGGCTCTGCACATATGGGGAGGCATGGCCTTTGGTGTTCCTTAGCTGGAAGCAAAGGCAAGCATGCATTAGCTTATTTGTTACCATTCATGGAAATCATTCACCCTGTGGCTGTTGGGCCTAGGATGGGTCATTGGGCTTAGAATGGTCTTCTTGATTTCTGCAACGATCTACTTTTTCTTGAGATAGCTAGTGGAGAAATGCTGCAGGCTCCTGGGGCTGAGACTTGTAGCTCAGGATGTCAGGTTAAATCTCTGTCAACAGGCACAAGATTGGCTTGCTTTTGCTATTCTTGTGTCTGTGATCTAATGTCAGACTCTCTTTAATACCTGCAGGTACCTTCTGCTTGGAAGCAGGCATACTAGGTGCTTAGCATGGTACATGCATGCCATGTCCACCTGGACACCTGCCTGGACCAGGTCAAACATGGCTCCAACCCTCCTGGGTGCTGGACTGCTAACATCAGCCGTCTGCAGGAAGTCTCTATAGGAATCAGTTAGTCCTGCTAGGCCTCCCTAGCCTTTCTATGCAGGTAGCTTAGGGCATCTGGGTCACAGGTGTGGGCACATGTTCTCAGGGGCTGAAAGCCTGTGACTCCTTGGCCACTTGCTGCTGGCTTGTCGCCTCCTTGTTTCTGCCTCACAGGTGGGGGAGGCACAACACCTGAGCTGGTCAGAGCAGGAGCTGCATCCCTGGCGATTAAATACAAAGCTCTGAGTGAATCCACATTATTGCAAGGTCCCGGGCTGTACCTGCTATAATCCTACTGAACTTTAGAGATACAATAATTTGTTTGGGGAGCATTGACCAAGGACAGAGAGGACTAAGCCCACACTTTCTCATGGACTGGGACACCTTTGAGATGTCATGTACTTCCTGGAAGATGGTCCTTTTTCCTATAGTCTACTGGATCCCAGAGAATGGGTTGAAGAGCATAGACTGAGAAGAAGCCACCAGATAGCAGAGTAGATTTTTAAAAAATAATCCACTTTTTTTTTTGTAAAGGTCTTTCTTTCTTTCTTTCTTTCTTTCTTTCTTTCTTTCTTTCTTTCTTTCTTTCTTTCTTCCTTCCTTCCTTCCTTCCTTCCTTCCTTCCTTCTTTCCTTCCTCCCTCTCTCTCTCTCTCTCTCTCTCTCTCTCTCTCTCTCTTTCTTTCTTTCTTTCTTTCTTCTTTCTTTCTGTGATACCACAGATTGAACTCAGGACCTTGTTCTTATCAGGCAAGCACTTATTCCACTGAACTATCTTCCTGGCCCTGGATTTTTTAAAAAATCAATTTGGAGAACTGAACCAGCTGACTTGGCACATTCTGATTCTGTACCAATGTCTTTCAAGGGTTTGAGGAAACTTCCAAATTTGACCCTATACTTTGTGTCATCTACACTAGAAAAACATGTCAGTGGTATTTGTAAGTTGGGCCTGAAAATAGTTACCCAGTGCCCAGTACTGGTAGCCCCTTTCCTTATTACCCACTAAAGGAGTGTTTCCATTCCTTTGGCTAGTTCTGGGTGCTTTCACTGTGTACCACAGAGAATGGAAATAAAAGAAAGAAAAGCAGGAGAAGGAGAACTCCAAGGACAATCCCAGTTCCAATCAGAGTCACTGTGCTGCACCCAGCCCTGGGAGCACTGGTTAGGGATACCTTCCTTTGCTTTTGCAAAAGCCAATTTAAAATGATTCCCTTGAACACCCAAGCTCAGAAAGCGTGCACTGCCATTAAGAAAAGCAATAAGAAATTTCCAATTCTAAATGTTTATGGAAAACATTCGGCTCTCAGCCAATCAGGTGCTTCTGTGGCGATGTTGCTGCCTGGCTCCTGTTCCAGGTGAGTTGCTGGCTTCGTCTCAGGCTGCTGGCCAGTCCTCACTTCCAGTGGGCTGTCCTCCAGTGCGTAGTTTACCACATCAGAAACTTGCACACAGCAGCGAAAATAGCCTGTAAACATCATTTATCTGAATGGCCATAGTACCCGCTGTGGTAGTGATGTGGACAGCTAAAAATTCCATCCTGTTTTCTTGTTTTCATAAAATCAGCTCTGGAGACTAGAACCCTCCAACTGTGGGCAGAAGGCCAGGTAGGGCACGCAGCGTAAGCTTTTTATCTTGGGCTCTGAACTTGTGCTCTGCAGTTTGGATTTAACTCAGATCCTCACATGTTGGAGAATCAATCATTTGAAAGGAGCGTTTGTCAGCATCAGTGTAACTTAGAGAAAAAGGAGATTCAGTCCCTTTAACTCCTCTCCCGCAAGTCCCCTCTGAGGAAAGCACTCACACCTATTTCATGAGGAGACAGGTCTAAAAGAAGAACTGCTTTGATTTTTATTTCTAATGCATTATGTCAATTTCCCAGGGGATTCCTTCCCTTTCTCTGTGGCCTGTGGATTCTCAAATACCTAAGAGCAAGGGCTTGTGAAGATATGCCCTGTCTATGTGTGTCCTGGATATGGGTTTTACTCATAGTCAAGACACCTCATAAAACGTGGGGCTGCACAAGTGCAACCTCGCTCCATTTCTATCACTGGCTATGAGCCTATCGGAGCCCCACATATCCCTGAATAATGGTAAATTAGTAGAGTTGCTTGCGAGTTGATTTGGTTGGAACATTCAGTTCCACTTGAGGTTATTTTCCGGCTCCTTAGCTCAGCTGTTCTTCTAACTTTCAGGTTTAGTTTGCTTGCCTTGGAGATGACAAGATGTCCCCTGTGGGTTCCATGTGGCTTCTTGGGCTTGCTCTGTGTCCATGTCTGGAGGTCCAACCTGCTTCTGTGGTGTCCCCTGTCCTCTTTCTTGCACTTGTAACCTTTTCATGGGCAGAGGAAAGGCTGAGCTCTTCCTGGGTCCTCTGGGTCCTGTGCATCAGGCTGCATCTGTCCCTTCACTGCAGTGCTGAGCAGGGCCCATGCCTGCCAAGTGACAGAGTAGGGCCAGAGCTGGGCTGCAGTCTGATTGCTTGCGTTTTCTCCTGAGGTCTAAGAAAAACCTGCTGTTCTCAGGTCCTGCGTCAGGCCCCTAGCTGGTTAGGGTGGGCAGGAAGGTGCCGAGGTACTGACAGGATGTGGAGTGAGCTCCCAGCCTGCCCATGGCAGTCACACCGGCAACACCATTGGGCATGGGGTGTACTCAGGTGCCTGACACCTGGGTCCAAACAAAGGGAAGCAACAGCAGTCTGGCTGTACTCTAGTCACAGCTGGTAAGATGGAGTCCAGGGTTTGGCCCCCTCACATGCAGGACATCTAGCCTCATTGGCCTTGCAGCCCATCAGGCAGTCAGCCTTGGAGAGGCCATGGAGCACACTGGTAAGAGGGCAGGATGGAGGATGGGCTGCACATTTGAGAGGAGACCAAAAGGAGCTTGAATAGGTAGAGTGGAATGTGGGTCTGGGGTTGGGGCTCTGTAGGACTCCAGTGTCATCTGGACTTGGCCAGGAGGCCCATGGTGGTCAGATACCCCAGCAGCACCAGACACTGTCAGGAAGGGCAGATACCTGTGCTCACCCTGCTTCAGAGGCCGACCTGGGTCCTGACAGTGCTTTCTGTGTGGCTCCTGGGAACAGAGGTCTGGGAAGTGAAGGCCAGGGCATTAGCAGTGCTCCTCCAACATCGTTGGGGCCTGAGGCAGCAGTAGCCCCTGGGAGTTTGCTAGTTCTGCACCTAAGAGAGCAGTCTGGCATGTGTGGACACACACACACACACACACACATACATACACACACACACACACACACACACAGAGCCTGGGCAGAGGTGGCTTCTGAGGAATGGGAGCAGAGGTATTTTTAAGAACTGATGAGGACCTTGGCAAGGCCTCTGCACTGCTGTCTGGCAGCACGGATTTGTCACTGTGACAATGGTTTCTATTATTCTACTTTCTCTGGAATTGTCCCACTGCCCAGGATGTGAAGCAGGGTGATAGGTTTAGGACAAAGGTGGTAAATGCCAAGGGAGAGCCAGGGCTGTGGGCATTGGGACTTACTGCAGAGCAGAGTAGGACGTAAGGCCTGGGCTTGGTTAGTGAGGTCCAAGAATGAAGGGTGCTGAGTCAGGTGTGTGGTACAGCAGGCCTGAGAGTAGAGCCCAGCATAGGCGGGCGTGGTGTGGAAGGGGATCCTGCTGGCCATGGACCCGAGCTCTGGTGCACCAGGGCCTTTGCTGCTGCTGGCAGAATGAGATCTACAAGCTAGGGCCTGGTCTCGCTGTCTTACTGAACTTCACTGCTGAAATATTTAAACTTGCTCTTCAAAAGTGTGTGTGAGTTTCAGAGACAGATTTTCAGAAGCCAGGTGAAGTGTTCGCATGATAAAAGTGGAGAATTCTCAGTTTGAGGAAAGTAATTGTGAAGATCAGAAGCTGCCGCGTCTCGTTGTGGGCACACCCTACTTCTGCAAATTAGCCAGCAGGGTACAAGTGGGCCTTTGTGCAGCAGCGTGTGCCAGCCACCCTCATATCCGGTGGGTCGGCGCTGCCTCCTGGCCCGTCTCTGGTGCCCACACCCATAGCCCCCCTCCAGTAGATTGCTTCAAGTGTGAAGCAGATGAGCTGAATACAGACTATTCCAAATTCCTATTGCTAAACCATTATTTAAGCGATTATTATAATGAAAGTATGCAAAAGATCTTATCGATCAGGATTTATATCAAACCAGCAATATTGTCAGGAGTGCATCCCTGCGGTGCCCACTGGAGTCCACAGTCTGATAGAACATTCTGAGACTGTCTTTGAGAGTTTACTCTGCCATGACCATCCCTGCACCTCTCCATAGTCTGGGAATTAAACTGCTGCATTTCTGTGGAACCTGAGAAAGTCTGGGGATACCCACACACTCCATTTTACTGACTGAAATGTGAATCCTTTTTTTTTTTTTTTTTTTTTTTTTTTTGCGGAACTGGGGATTGAACTCAGGCCCTTGTGCTTGCCAGATAAGCTCTTATTCTACTGAGCCATCTCCCCAGCCCAGAAATGTGAATTCTTGAACAACACAAAAGAGTCTTTATGTAACCTTTATGAAGCCATAGCGATGCACTTGTGAAGAACAAATGGTAGGAATGGGACCCGGAAACTATGTGATTACCATTTGCCTCGGCCCACATGATCTAAGCATTAGTTGGAACTAGAGGCTCTGAAGAATGCGCTGAGGTAGAAAAGCAAGGAAATTCTACAGCAGCTGTGAGGAGTGAGCCCGGTGAAGCTCCTTCAGTCACTAAGTCTCATAAAAGTACTTTTAAAAGAGAGAGTGAGATCTCAAGTGAAAATCACTGCTAACGCCTAGCCAGCAGAGACCATGCTGTGCATTTATGTCCCTGGCCACCAGTGCACTGTTTGGCCCCAGGAGCAGTTCAGAGGATACTGGTCTAATGAGCAAGCAGCTGATTGACTGGCACGCGCATGCCCAGGGCCTTCTCCAGACAAGAGGGGGTCGTGCCCACAAGACAGGCTCCTGAGCAAGGAGCCCAGCCAACCTGCCGCGATGTTCCTGTAGGCCTCCTGTTTCTGTCATCTCCTTCCTGGGCAGAAGCCCTGCTCGGCTGCCCTGTCCCAGTGGCAAGAACACCTGTATAGACTGAATGTGAGGCTGAAATCTTGCTGCCTTATGGGTGAAGGGCTGGCTGTGCAAGTGTCCACCTCTCCCTTCTTGTCGGCAATTGTCTGCTTCCCTCTGCCAGCTCTGTGGACCAATCCTGATGCCACCCTTGCTGGTTCCTGCTCATGCCAGGGCATCTGTCAGGAGAACTCCAACAGCCTCCGACAGCTTCCCTGAGTCCACCCAGATGGGAGGATAAGGAAAGGGGTCCCCCGATATGTCCTAGAATCCAGGGAGCTTTGTGTCCTGCAGGAGGAGCTTGTCACCACAGTAGTTCAGGCCCAGCTCCTGAGACAGTGTTGGAAAGTTCCAGCTCTTGTCCACCAGGCAACTTTTCGCCTCCCCCTCCGAGTGCATCTTTATTCCAGGTAACACGACGAGCAGCGGCAGGGCTCTTAGTCCAGTGGTGTAAACTGAAGATTCCAGCCTCCAAATGCTGTCTTCGCAGCTAATTTGCAGTTGATGTGATCATCGATCTCAAAGGCCTCTGCTGCAGGCCGCAGCAGCACAGAGCCAGTGGGAAACAGAGCGTCCCTGTCTGGGCTCTGGTCTTCCCATGTCCTGACCCAAAGCTTGTGCTTCATAGCCCAATAAGTGCCCCTAATGTTCAGCACCAAGATATTCACTAGATACAAGGTCGTACAAATTCTGATAATAAATAGGCAGAACAACAATCCCATGCATGCTGCCTACATATGACATACATAACTGCACTGTCCTTTGATGTTGGCAGGTACTGGATCCTAAAGAGATCCACTTCCTACTCTTTCGGAGCAGGAGACTAATTTTGTGAGCTTGGCTGGGAAATGTCTCTGGCTGGATTATTACATGGGTGAGCTCTGTGGGACGTTGAGGCTTCATAGGTGGTGCGGGGAGGAGGAGAAGGCCGGAGCAATGCTAGGTTTCCTGGCTTTACAGACAAAGGTGGGGTGGTCTGGAGAAGCCAGGAAGGGAAGGCCAGGAGATAGATTCCCCCAGCTGCCGGCATCCTCACGGGCCATGGAGAAAACCACTTAGGACTTGTGACCTCCTTGAAGCTCAGGTCAGGGAACTGTGTTGCGTCCACCATTACATTTGGGGAAATTAGTTGTCAGCATCAGGAAAGAAATACACGCCCTGAGCAAGAAACGGTTGGTGGTGGCCTTGACATGGGGTAGTGGAAGGGGGTCCTCATGGGTGCAAGCGAAAGATTCCCTTGAGGGCTTGGGGGGTACCCAGGGCTGCCCACCAGGAACACCTGAAGACTGGTGTTCTTGGCCTTCCTATGACAATATACTGGTCTTAGTAGTCAAAAGGGGAGCATGCACTGTGTTCTTTCGTGGGATACTTGAGATTTTATAAGGAAGATTTTAAGAGCAGAATGTCTCTAAGTCTCAAAAGAATAAAGGAGCCATAAAGCAGGAGCAGGAACAGCAGCTAATACTTCTGACAGTCTCTGGACCTCAAATTGCATCCAGCCATTCTGAGAGTGCTGGCACTCTTGGATGAAAGGATACCTTGTCTAGGGGACAATTTTTAAGTCGATCATATTTTTTTAAAACAAGCAGCAGAATGCATGGCCAAGCTGTGGAGCTTGGAATATTTTGCTTCCAGCCGGCCCTGTGTGATCTGTGATGCACACTCATCGTATAAATTTGAGGCTGATAAGTGTTATCTGAGATGCTTCCTGCTGCGTGTTCCTTGCTTGCTCTCAGAGGCAACGTAGCACTGTGGTGACCCCAGGCCATGGTGTCCAGGACACTGAGCTCAGACTCCCCACCAGTGACCTTGACCAAGGTTGAGCATCTCTCTAAACCTGTTTCCTTATCTAGGAAATGCAAATAGCAGCAGTGCTGGCACACAGGTCAGTGTGGGGACAGGATAAGTGTGTGACATGAGGTGTCAGCACACAGCTCACCTATGGCAGGCCCATTATTCATCCATGTTAGTGTTCTTGGTTTGCTAGAGTGTCTGGTGTCCAGGGACTTAACGCTGTCCAGGGACAGGCAGCCACCCTCACTGCTGAATTTTCCCTCATTTCACTGCAGCTCCTACAACCTAGCTGACCTCCATAAGCTCCATTCCTAGAAGTGTGACTGCAAATCTGAAGCTGTTTGGCTTTCCACAAGTGCTAGGGGTGACTGTCAGGAAATGCTAAGCGAGAATACTGAGGATTTCTACCAGGCCCCAGGGCATTTTTGGAGGCTGTGATTGCCTCTCCTTCAGAGGTAGCCTTTTGCTGTTGTTTCTAGGACCAGTCTTTTCTAACCCAAATGCATCTGGGCATCCACCCAAGGGCTATTCTGAACACACAAGGGCCTGGTTAAGTGGAAAAAAAAATCAAGTGGCTCTCCATCCTATGAAAATCCTTCTAAGTTCCTTTTTCTGGAGGCTTTTATAGTGACCCCCTATCACAGATGAGCTGTTGACTGCAGGCCAGGGCACAGGAAACACAAAGCCAGGGTTGGCAGGAAGGGCTTCAGGTTAACCACAGGGCTGCTTGTTCTTATGCAGAGATATTGCCTGGAACAGAAACACTGTGAGCCAGTAATCCCAACTCTTCGGAGTGTGAGCCAGGAGGACTACGAGTTCAAGACTGGTCTGGGCTACATAGCCAGAACCTGTGTACCAAGGAGAGAGAAAAGGAAAAGAAATGGGGCCTGAGAAAAGATCGCTGACTGGTGTGTGGAGCCTCTTCAGGCCTTGCTCAAGTGGCCGTGAGTGGCGTGTGTATGCATGTACACAGGAAAATGTGACCTCTCTATCAGCTCTTCCCTACTTGCCCAGCATGGGGGCACAGGGGTCCCCTGAGGATCATGGCGCAATGTGCCTCCAGGTCTTCATCGAGGGCGGGCATTAGAGTAGTGAGCAGGGTTAGGTCTGCGCTAGTGGGCTGCGGTTGGAGGCTGTCTTTCTTGTGATGCCTTCACCTTCGGGCTGTGACATGCTCAGCTGCCTAGCCACCCCCATTCCCATCCAGGCCAATGTAATTGGCCCCTTGGGAAGACTGGAAGTCCCTACATTTGGATGCTGTGGATGGGTTTCAGCGAACATGTTGCCTGTGAGTACACGGGCCTCGTCGGGTGTCTTGGCCAGACTCGCTTTGAGAGGATTACCAAGGGATTTCACCTGCTCAGCAGTGAGGGGCTCACCCAGCCTGAAACTTGGCAGGAGCCCAGAGTATGTCAGTGTAGGTTGCCTTTTCTGCTCTTTCCCCAAAGAGGATGATTCCTGGGCACATGGCATGATGTAACCCTGCTTTTCAGAGCACCCAGAGACTTGCGATCATTGGCTCAGGAGTTATGCAACCAACAGTGCCACTCTGCTGAGTCCACTTGCCCTGCTGTGTGCCGAGCCTGAGTCACACAGTGCATCTAGCAAGAGAGTCCTTTCAGGCTCTGGGAGGTTCTGAAAGAGGTGTCTGGGAGCCTCATTGGGAGAGCAGGACCTGCTGTGACAGGCCAGAGCAAGCCTCTATGGAAGCATGAGGCTCAAGGACTTCTGATACACATTTTCTCACATGCCTCCTCTGATCTGAGTCCCATGGGCTTCTCTGTCCTGGCCTCCTGTGTGCTCTCCAGCCTTCCTTGCCATAGGAGCGCTTTTCCTGAGGTATAGTGCACATT
>PVKA01049326.1:0-13303 GCA_004027165.1 Ctenomys sociabilis | reverse complement strand
TGACTCATCCACATGGATGACACAGACAAAGGAACTACAGAATAATGTACAGGACTACAAGATAAACCCTGAGAAGACTTCAATGACCACATAGGAAATATAAAGTACATGTGTTGGTATATAAGTTTGGATCTACCTAGGTCTTAACCATCCAGCAGAAAAGCATAAATGTATAAAAATGAAGTATACATCGTCAGCCACTCCATTGACCAAAAGAAAATATTTATAGTGACTCTTAATTTCCTCAGATATCTTTGTGTGTGTGTGTGGAACTGGGGATTGAACTCAGGCCCTTGAGCTTGCCAGGGAAGTGCTTATTCCACTGAGCTATTCCCCAGCCCCTCTCATATATTCTATTTTGAATGATAAACTATATTCTTATGCTACTTAGTTGTGAGGGTATCTTCCTTAGATTCCATTTGAAACTTTTCCTTATCCTTTATTAGTGTAAAACCTTCCTCCCTAAAATATGAAAGTATTTTTTCCAAAACCAAATCTATAGAAAGCAAGTTATTTAAAGCCAAAACATGCTCCTTTACACACTATTTATCAAAACACCATGTGAAGAACATTCTTGTTGACATATTATCTTTTATTGGAAAGAAATCTTCAAAAAACATGCTAACCAAAATATGTTTAAGCATCCTTTTACCTGGGCTTTCATTGCTGCTTACAGTTGTTGTCTATCACTGTTGAATCCTGAGTGATCATCCTCCGTTATGTTGTCACAACAGTAAAATTGTCGTAATTTTTATTTTTTGCCTTTCTCATTGCCTCTAAGGCTAATGAGAATTATAGGACTAAATTTTTCCCTTGATTTAAAAATTAAATCATAGTAGATTCTAGGTTTTATTCATAATCAAATCTGTCACTCATTGCATCTGATATAGATTGTTGGTCAAGATTGGGACTTGTAAATCTCCAAAAGCCTAGTTCATCTATTGAATAATTCACATAAAATGATTATTACCACATGCTTGTAAAATTCATCTGTAACTGAAATAACTTATGTCTTACAAAGTTACCTGTTTTGATGTTTGTTTTTCAGAAAAATGTGTGTGCATGCATGTGTGTGCGCACGTGTGCATGTGTGTGTGTGTGTGTGTGTGTGTGTGTGTGTATGATAGGGCATGACATGGTGTAAGGTGGACAGGGTCCAAATCTGGGTATGTCAGTAAATATATCACCTGTCAAAAGTTCCTAAGCTAAAAAGAAGACAGAGAGGTATAAGGATAAAGAAAAGGAGGAGAAGGAGAAAGAAGAGGAAGAGAGAAGTCTAGTACCATGGATTATTTTCCCTTGCAACTAGTGTCCAACATCTTACATGTTATCAGCGTGGCCTTGCTCTTGGAGTTTGATTTTCCTTGTGAAGTAGAAGGCTATCTGTCAGGCTCAAGTTCCCTTACTTTGCTTCTGAACAAAATTATACTCTTTTCTCTTGAGTCTCTTTTGGTTTAAGAAATTTATTTTGATTTCTAAGGCTAATCTCTATGCCTCTATGCATGCATTACATTTGGAGATATGTGCACATTCATAAACTCAGAGCCTTTTCCATATCCTTGTTTGAAATTGGCAAGACTTCATATTCATACGGGTCTTCTTTCTTAGATGTAAGAAAAAGGAATCCATGTAATTTATCCTAAATTATATATTACTAATTTAAGAATGTCACATCAATTATACCATTGTTCTGGGCAATGAATGTGAAGTTCTTGTCTTTGTGGACTTGTGACTTAAAGTAGTTAAGATATCAAATCTTTTTGTGGTTACAGAAACCTAATGGAAACTCACAAAAAGGGGAATGCTTTGAACTGAAAAATTGGCTTCATGCTCAGCTTAACCTTAAGGGATATTATCCCCATTGCTCTCTGCTTTTTAGTCTCCCAACTTTACCTCCCTGAACTGATTTCATTTTTACCATAGTAGGTATGCATTCTCATTTGGGAATAGAGTCTATCCACCTGCACATCTACCCTGCTGTCACTAACTCCAAAGAGGATTACATGTGGCCCAACTCGATCTCATGTTCAATCCAGGAGAAATTACTGGATCAGAGGGAAGTGTTACCCTGAATGCCACTGTGTGGGTCAGTGACCATCCTTATAGTAGAACAGGGGCAAGGCAAAGATGATTGACAGTTGAGGACCACACAGAATTGTGAGAAAAATTCACAAAGAACAGAGGGTATGGTTACCAGAAGAAGAATGGGGACACCAGATGGGCAGGCACATAATAAAGAAATAAACCTCTTCGGTATACTGTATTTTAACCTCTGCCCTTTCGGAACATGCATATTCTCTGTATTTACATACTTTCAAAAAGGTTACTGGCAAAACAGCACAACTAATCCTCAACTAAAATTGTACTTACCAAAAGTTACTGCCAGCTGCTGTCCCCATTTCTAAATCTGGAGGCCCAGAGAGATGTGTGTTAATCTTGGTCATGTTTGAATATGGCTTCTTATGTGCTGTGGTCTTCAAGTCAGCTATATACTCAGCTAAACCACTCCCCAAAGCCCACTATTCAATAGAAAGGGAAAGTAGGATAAGAATAGTCAAAGTCCCAATGTTCAGTGGTTCCCAAACACCTATCGTATGTTGTGCTGAGGTTCCCTGGCTGAGCAATCCGTCACCTGTCTGGCTGCCCTGAGCTTTGCCTAATGAAGGAGCCCCCTTTCCAGTGTTCTCTAAACCCTCATTAGAAGTGTAAGAGTGAATGTTTTTTGTGGCGTGAGCTTGGTTACTGGAGGACTGGCTTAGCACCTAGGTAACCACAAGCTTCTCTCTTCTTAGTTATGGTACATTCTGGCATTTTATTTCCCTTAAAACTCTTCAAGATGACATGGACTTGAGCCTTATAATACTCTTGAATTTAGGTTTTGTCTTTACAGTAACAGTCTTTAAGCAACCGTCTAAGAGGATAAGGGCCCATTCCGTTAAAAAAATGTTTTAGTTTAGATTTGCCTAATGGCTTAACTTCACAAAAGCTTGCCTGAGATGTAACTCCTATTCTTAGGTAGGGTTTAAGGGGTGGTTCTTACACTGGGAAAATTATTATTCCTGCTGGTTTCAGGTGTATACCAAGAAGTGACTGGGTGAGGGGCAAGACCAGTCTTACAGTATTGGTAACCAACATGGAGCTAAGCTCTTAAACTATAGTCCAGGATCCCTGTTTACTAGGTGTGTGGCAATGTTACGTAAGACCTGTAACTAACCTGTGCCTCATTATTTTCTTCTATAAAATGAACATAGTAGTTCCAAGCTCAACAGGTCATCAAGAGAAAGAAACATGTTAAAATAATATATACAAACAGAACCATACATGTCACACAGTGGGTCCTCTGTTACAATCATTTTCACTACTCTGTCCTTACTTCTGCTTTTGCTATTGTAGTTCTAGTCTTGCCTCCCATGATGGTTTTTACCACTGTGTCTTCCTTTTGCTTACTTCAATAGGGATCTTAGAATTCATTTTTCCTACTTTCACACAATTACCTGGCCACCAGTGAACAGAAGGTGGATGGAGGTAAAGTAGGGCTGCTTGACAGCACTGCTGGGGCTGCATGAGACAGAGAAAGGTTCTTAGGCAGACAAGAGGCATAGGAAAGAGTGCTGGAGACATTTAGAAAGCTGTCTAATGTGGTCCTTGTTACTATTTTGTGAAGCAGTGGCTTGAGTTCAGTTCTCTAAGTGGGATGTTTGATTGTATGTGAATTTTTGGGGTGATGTCTCTTTCAAAAAATTCCATGAAAATGAGAGATTTGGAGAAAATAAGAGACAAGAACCAAGAAAGACTTAGGTCTCAGCTAAAGCCCACATCTGTTGTGAACTATTTATTGGTAACCTTTGTGCAAAATAATCTCATGGCACTGTCCTTGACTTGAGGCAAGGATGCCCACTGTTGGGAACCCCAGACTGACCAGTGACAGGCTGAGGAGGGATGGCAGTCTCGAGGGCAAGGAGGTCCTCATCCACCAGGAGCTGTCAACCAAAAGGGGGGATGTTGTGAGCCACTGGCAGCCATTATTCGCCACAGCCAAGGTTTTGGTGCCAAGGTGGGGTAAGGAGGGTGTGGGAAGGTCGCCAGGGGCATTTACTGTGAATCATAACGGTAACAGCGATGATGAATGGTACATATTGAACATTCATTGAACTAACCAAATTAATGTTATTGTGCTTATTAAACTTAACAGTGCTATTTTTTTCTTTCCAAATACAGTGTATTTGGTGCAGTGAACAACGTATTTGCAAAAGATACTGTTTTCCATATTATGACTGCAGTATCAGTTCTGTATTTTGGGCAAACTGTAGTGGTGAGTTATCTTTATTTAAAATTTTGTAGATGTTGTTTTGATTGACTTGCAAATACCACTTAGTTACTATACATTTGAAGGAGGTGTTTCTCTTTCATAAAAGTTTGTTGGTTATTTTCAGACACTTTTGACTCTGATTAACACAGATGACTGGTGGAGGCCTTGCCATATATACCACTTGTTAAGAAATTTAAATTTAATTTCTAAGATTCTCTGATATATTATATGCATACCCTTGTTATGGGATGTGTATGTTCGTGTATTGTTACAGGAACTCCAAGAGTGTCTGATGCATTGTCCTGCAATAAGGATATACTGAGTCCAGCAGTGTGACTATAACATATTTCCTCAGCAAATATAGTTATATTAAAGTTTCTATTCAGAGTGATTCTTTAAGACTGAGCAATTGTCAGAATCTTTAAATTACTTCTGTAATGTCAGACTTCTTGTATGTTTAATGGTATTTATCGAGGAAAAGCTATCAGTGCTTCAAGGAGTTTTTCAGAAAAGTTGAAACAAAAGCTTTCCTAGTTGAACCCTAACTATATTAGAAAACCTAATCTAGAGCAATCAGTTATCTGCTTTTTTTTAATTAAAGGAAGAACATACAATTTTGCCTTCAAATATCTATTTGTTTCAGGTACAATGTGATATGTATAATTCACATGTATCTGTAACTTATAAAGAAATAAGATTTTGTGAATTTAATATGAACAGAGAATCTAATCTCCTATCTCATGCTTTCTTTTCTAATTTCATTTTACACTAAACCCACCTAATAAGGTACATAGAACTGAGAAGGGGAAAAAAGTTGAACAGAGTTAGGAATCTGCTTTCCCAGAAAGCATGGGTTTTGATGAGCAAGAGAACTTTAATTATTAATTGCTGCCACTCAAGCAATAATCTTTGTGCACCGTCTTAGAATAGCAACCTGAGGAAATTGCTATTTTATCTATAGTGGTACCAAAAATTAAATTAGAGATAAAAATAAAAGAAACAATAAGCAGGCAGCCTTATAATTTTGTCAGAGAAAAAGTATTCAATCTTACCTCCTTTAGAAACTCAGATTATTTTCAAGTGGTGGTGATTAAAGATAGTTTTATTGGAATATGTGATGCATGCTATTCTATTGTTATCTTCAACAATAATTTATGAGTGTGTGTTTAAGAATCAGACTGTACTAGAAAATATAAATGTAAAAAAATACAGCTCACTATTAAAATATATTCCCCTTCATTCATTTCAGTTGACATGTTTGGAGTCATAATGCTGGTACTTGTTGCAATATTAACAACAGCATTGGTGTGGATTTGCTGTGCCTTTTACTTTTACATGAATGAGTATGTTCCTTTTATTCTTTTAGTAAGAATGCACTTTGGAATACATAGTATCATTGAAAAGAATGCTAAGCTATTTATCAGAAAATGTTTTATGCTTTTCATATAATGAAAATAATAAGCCCTTTTTTTTTTTTTTTCGGAACTGGGATTGAACTCATGCCCTTGAGCTTGCCGGGGGAAGCACTTATTCCACTGAGCCATCTCCCTGGCCCAGTAAGCCCATATGTTAAGGAAAAGTAAAAATGTATTGAAAGCTGTAACAGTAAAAAAAAAATAGCTTTTCTATCTCCCACACATTTTTCTCAGAAGTAATCCTTTCAGTATGGTCCCCTGTGTGGTTCTTCTGTGGATTGCCTCCATCTATTTTCACTGGATACCTCTATTTTCCTTGCATGATTCATTAATTTTATGTTATCCATTTACTTTCCATTAGAAGCTTGAAAATTTTAGTTTGCACTATTTTTGTCTTTTTGCTGTTAGTGGATATTATAATTTTGTGACTTTCAAATACTGGCTTTCATTTTTAAAATCTGTAGCATATTTTACTGGTTTTTTTGAGACTATGATTTTTGTCAGTGTGGTTTTTCTTTAGTTCATTTTATTAATACATACTTGCAGCATATAATGTTTATAATCCTGTGTGGAGTTGGTATATATACATAATATACTGGAATTCCTTTTTCCAACCTCCTCTGTCTTCATTCCTCCTTTCTTCACCTCTTGATACCCTCCCCTTTGAGAAAGATCTATCTCCCTGCTTCCTTTTATCTATGTTTTATTTTATTCTTTATTTATATTTTTGCTTGCTCATATAAGAGAAACCATGCTACATTTAAGATTATGTGTCTAATTTATTTCACACAACATTGCAATCTCCATGTGCATTCAATGTCCCTCACATGAAGTTTATCCTTCTTTATGGCAGAGTAGTACTGTTGTGCATGTATATAGTTCAATTCCAAGCTCTAGCTATTATGAGTTATCCTGCTAGAAACATGGGTATGCATGTGTCGTGTAATATGATTTAACATTTTTAGAAAAATAACTAGAGAGGGAAAAACTGGGCCAACTGGAATTTCTATTTTTAATTTTTAAGTAATCTCCATAATTTCCATGGTAATAGTTCTACTTCACATTCCCATGAACATGTAGGAATCCCTGCCTTCCCAACAACCTTATCAGCATTTCTTGATGACAGCCCTTTTTTTCTGGAGTACAGTTGAATCTTATTGTTATTTTATTTTGTATTTCTGTACTAGCCAGGCTATTGAACATTTTTTCTTGTATTTATTGGTCATTTGTCTTTCTTCTGAGAAGTGTCTGTTCATTTGGATCTTTTATTGGGAGGATCTAATTTTTTGGAGTTCTTTATGCATTATAGATATTAGCCATCTATTGTCCTATTATTTAAGATAAGAAATTATGCCTTGCTTTTATCAAATATTTATTATTTACTAGAACTATAATAATGAAAAAGAATGAGCGAATCCTTGCCTTCATAGAGCTTAAATACTACTGATGGGATGCGACAAGTAAACAAGCAATTACTGATTTGTTGATTACTGCAAATTTGTTGCTATTTTAAATCACATTCCATTTATTTTAGTTAATTTTTTTTAAACATGTTATCCTGGTGAATATATAAAAGAATTCAATTTAATAAATTAAGGATACTAAAATATTACATAAATGTGTCTAATTAAAAAAAATTCAACTATCTCTTAACCATGCTGAAAATAAACCTAATTCTGGATTCATCATTATTTAAATAGACGTGAAATCTATCTTTATGGAAGACGTAGAAGAACTACTATTCATGGTTGGCATCCTGGTAAGTACTTTTATTTATTTGATAGAATGTGCCAGGCTTTTTCATTAACTGACTGCTACAAAGCATTCCTTTATTTATTCCCAGGACCAAAACTGGAGTATTGTTCTTCCTTAGATACTCTTTTTGTAACCTTAGTAGCTATACTAGGACTGGTAAATCACAACATTGAGAGAGAAATCTTAAAAGTTTCAACCCAGTTAAAGACTTTATTTTGTTTATTTTTGCAGTAGACTTGAGAACTTAACATGTTTATTGGTGAGGAAAAACCACAGAACACAATTGTGTTGCAATTAAGCTTTCAACTTAGTACAGCACCCATAATCATGCCCAAGCTTTTTCTACATAAAAGCTTTTTTGATACTCAGAAGATACAAATACTAATCAACTTTTGACAGTACACAGTATCTTATTTAACTAGATATGTACTTTACGGCTATTTCTGTCATGTTAATAACACAAAGAATTGTTAAGAAATTCGTTACTTTCATTGTTGCACGCCTATGCAAATGTACTTATGCATATAGGTGCTATAGCCTTCCTTCCACCTATGCCATCTGGTAAAGGTGCCATCAGAAACGTGGTCCGTCACTGGCTGAAACATAAGCACATGAGTATATTAGCTCTTTGTGGTATATAAAAAATCAGCACCAACTTTGGGCTTAAAAGAATACCCACTCTGGTTCAAAGTTTCGTCAGTCAGAAGTCTAACAAGGTTGGGGGTGGATTCTCTGCCTGGGATTTTATAAGATTGACACTGAAGTGTTAACTAAATTCTTACCTGGAGGATATGGGGGAAAAAATCTACTTCTTGTGTCACTCTTGTAACTGGCAGGACTTTGTTGTACGCAGTACCATATTACTGCTTGCCAGGCACAGCTCTTTGCTTTATCAGGCCCATGCCACATGGCCCCTTCCATCCTCCCTTAGATTTTCCCTTCTATTGTTTTTCCTCCTGTTTCAAAACTCTCTCACTTCCTCTTCTGCCATTAGCTGCAGAAAACTTCCTCATTTTAAAGAGTTCCACGTGATTGGAGCTGTGCCCACCTGGATCTCTCCCTTTGCACCCATGTGACCTAATGTAGTCAGAGGGGAAATTTGTCTCTTTAGTTTATAAGGATCAGGATGATAAATCTCAGGGGTGACCCCGTCTTTCTTCAAAGTGCCAAATTCTTTTTAATATGGAACAATACAGCATACACATCACCTGAAGCAAAATAAAGTGAGATTTGCTTTTTTTGGTAAATAGCAATGTTTTTTCCCATGACTACCATAAGTTTGCTATCTTTCTTGGTGTGTATAGAATAGGGTCAGAATTACTCCACTTAACATTAAGTTCTCATATTACCCAATAATTTAATTATAAAATTTGAAGTGAATATATTGTGTCGCGCGCATCCTCGCCTGCAAGGAAGACGCGACCACTGGTTGTCTCTGCAATGCTTTATTCTTCCATGGATTGCCTTCTCCTCCTGCTCCTTTGCTCCCCCGCTCCTCCGCTCTTCCTCTGCTCCCGCTCCTGACCCGGGCAAGCCCGCCCCAAGCTATATACCACAAGGCGTCCAACCCTGGAGTGACACGTGGGCGCAGCCGATAGGTCCAGATACGCGGAAGGGAGCCACAGTCTTTGCCTTAGCCATATAAGGAGTTGTTTACTACAGAGAGCACTCACCCAGCGGGGGGTGGAAGGCGGAAGCCGTCTTTTAAGGCGCGGCTACTCGCAGCTCTCTACAATATTGTTATTTAACTACATTAAATCTCAGCAATATATTTTGATTAAACCTTTTTTGAACATATTTTATTCTATGTAGAACTTTCTAAAGAAAATGTGAACTCTTCCATAATCTAACTTTTGTAAAAAAATAAACTGAAAACAGGTTGTAGTTAATATATTACTTAACCCATTCTACAAAAAGTTATGACTTTACCAGCGTAAGAATGGAGACTTTTTATTTTTTAATTTTAATGTATTTGGTTGTTACAAGGTCTCACTATGCAGCAGCTCAGTCTCATAGTGATCCTCCTGCTTTCAGCCTCCCCAGCCCTGGGATTACAGGTGTGTACCACCATGCCCAGACTCTGGGGGCAGGGCTGGTGTAGCATGTGCTGCTGGGATTAAACCTTGGTCCCTGCCTGTGCTTGCCTGAGCTTGCCTAAGCAGGTTTTTTAGTCTGCTGAGCTATCTCACTGGCCCCCAGCTTACTTTTTTGTACATCTTTTTTTTCTTCTGGTATTGGGAATTGAACTCAAGACTTGATGTTCCCAGGAAGGTACTTATTCTACTGAGCTATCTCCTCGGCCCATTTTTTTGTACATCTTGAAAACCATGCATGCATCTTATACTAACAACATACACCATTCTGAACAAAACATCTGAAAAACTTAACAGTCACATAATTGTGAAATGCAACAAAAGACATTGGCTTGAATATATCCAGTATCTGGCACATCTATGTATAGACAAATGTGAACTATCAACCACTTTCAAAGTCTTCATAGCCTTACAGATTAAATGAAGCACACCATTAGCTGAATTTGCTTGTCACCAAACATTATGCTATGTCTGGTACTAGATGTAATAGCAACAGAAGTGACGATCATTCATCTATCTGAAAACATTAAGGTAACAATAGCAGTTGATCATAGCATTTGCCACAATTACTAATTTTCTGTATATCCATGTTTACACTGCGTATATGTATACACACATACATACACACAACACATGCACGCACACATATGTGTTTTTCCTCTAATCCTGTACTCCATAAAGGAAAAAAAAACCCTTATTTTATATTATGAACCTGTAGCTTAATAAGGTCAAATATATATTAAATACATGGCCATGTATCACGACTTATTATGCTTTCCACTTAGTCATAATATACTCCCAATTACATTTTTCTTGGAGAATAGTAATGACTATCTTCTTCTCAAATACTTTCTAGTAATTTACCTCAATCATTAAAAAGTTATGACATCCAGATGTGACAGCATACACCTATTAACCCCAGCACTCTGGGAAGTTAAGGCAAAAAGATCACAAGATTAAGCACTACCTGGATAACTCATTAAGACCATGAATATCTCCCCCACCCCACGTCAAAAAAAAAAGACAGAGGCAGGGATGCAGCTCAGTGCAAAGGCCTATGTTAAATCCTCAGCATCACTACAAAACAAAAATTTCTCATGTATCAAAACTTTATCACTTCCTCTTCTACCATCAGCTGCAGAAAACGTTCTCATGTTTGATGAGTAAAACTACAGAATAAAACTGTAAACTTTCAACTTAGTACACCTTTCGTAAGACCCAAGCATTTTCTAGATGAAATCTTTTTTATTGTTCTTGTGTATTATTTGTCTGTTACTTGTCAGTAGTCCACAGATATATTAGTAGGGTGAGAGATAACAGGAAGGAGTATGTGAAATTTATACAACACAACAACAAAATCAAAATGAATGAAGCACAAATGAATACTACAAGAACATTTACATTTATCTCTCAAGAATTCAAACACACAAATATGGAAGTATACAATAGTGAATACTGTTTCTCACTAGACATTCAGCAGTGGCATAGTACTGAAAAGCTCCAGAGACTTGAGGCTCCTTTGGCAATCTATTTTACATTAAAACAACAGAAACACATGATAAAGGAAAACTACAACTCAAAAAATGTTTTGAATTATTTAAAAAAGCAAACTGAAAATGATTATATCTGACTAAAGATATTACCAGGAAAAAAAAGCCAGCAATTTTATGTAAAGTGTAATATCTCGGAAAATATAATAATCAAGAATGAGGGCAGCATTTTTTTTTCTAAACACAATAGAATGGTATTTTTGACATCAGTTTTACCCAAACTACTTTATAACCAGTTTTGTGATTTTAGCACAAAAGTCCTTCTATTACTACTTGTTTCCTATTTCGTAAACTATTGGCACACATTAAGTATTTCATATTATTCAAAACATTTATCTTTTATGTATAAATCTTGACAAACGTTATATTTAAAATGCCCTAAAGAAAATTACTTCTTCCTTTTCTTCTTAGGTGAGCATTCCACAGCTGGGGAGAGCTCAGCCTCTTCACTATGGTTTCTTTTCTTTTTATGATCACTTTGGTAACCACTGGAGTCACTACCTTGAAAAACAGGGTCCTGATCCCGATCCTCCTGCTGCTGCTCTTTTTCTTCTTCTGCTCTTCCTCACAGAGATCATTCACATTATTACTAGTCTGCAAGTCCACCTCTTCCTTTGGAGTCACATCTACTAAATCTGCTAACTCTGTGGCACTAATGTCCATCTCATCTGTTTCTGGAGCTTGCTTCTTTCTCTTTTTCTTTTTTGGAAGTTTTTCAACAGCTTCCTCTATGACAGTTTCCGCTCCTTCTTCAGAAATTTCAAAGCACTTGGATTGTAAACTAGTGATATTTAGTTTTCCACGAATGCAAAATACTCCAGCAGCATCTGAGTCTAAACGAAATACTTCAGACTCCAGTTCATCACCCACGTTTCTGTCCACAGTGTGCCACTGCTCAGCTGACAGATGCTCAGGCTTACGGATGGAGGCATTAAAACACCCATGTACAAGACAGCCAAGATGGCTAGAAGATAGTTTATTCACTATACCCATAAGCTTTTGCCCTGGTTCAGGGCAGAAAACAACAAAATCTGCTTCAATGTTAAGATGAATGTGTCCCTGATCATCATAAATGTCTCCCAGTTCACCCACAACTTTGATATTGTCATATGTGATAGGGACACCTAAAAAGCTCTCGGAGTAGCAGAGGAGCTCGGCATCTAGCTGCTCCTGGATGCCGATGCGTTTCCTGAGGAGGTAGCGGGGCGACAGGGCGATGTGTCTGTGGTGCGGCCCCGCCACAAGGCGCGGGTCGCGGCCGTGCACCAGCGCGCCAGCGGCAGCATAGGTCGGCAGCTCGAGGCAAGGCCGGACCCGCCGGTCATACCGCTAGACCTCCAGAGGCCGCCTTCGCGGCAGGCCCCGGGAAGCACCCGCAGCCACGAGGTTGAGGTGGAGCGCTCCAAAGATTTTATTGCCTTCCTAGTTCCTCCAGTTCTTACTCAACTGTGAGACAACTCAACAAAATGACATTTGCCTTACAGATTTTTCCCAGTTAATTCACTTTGTCTTGCCTAGTCCTTTAGGTAATCCGTATTCACTCTCCTCAATTTGATTATTTAAGTGTTTTCTGAGTTACAACGCTCCCATTTACTTGGGACTCATATTTTGGCTTCCTTGAGTCCATCATCCAGAGATCCTGGGCAACCCTGTTGCTACTACCTGTCCAGGCTTGGGCCTTAGAACTCCAATTGGTGCCAGAACTGTCACCTCTACTCACTGAATTAATTGAAGAAAAAAGCTTTAGATCTGAATAGTATAACTGAGGCAATGATACTTAAAGCTCTTTTAAAGTCATTTTGAAATAATTTGGAGGGCATTCAGATTATTGTGGTGCTCTAGGGTGTAGAGGCACGATGCTAACGAATGAAGAAAAGCCTGGGAACCATATTTTAGGTTACCAAATTTGAATACTAGCAAGGTTAATCTTAAAGGGTAAGAACAAAATGTGAAACACATTATTCTCTCACGTGCTGTCTCATACTTTATTGAGTTATGTAGAAATCGTGCCGGGCATGGTGGCGCATGCCTGTAATCCCAGCACTCGGGAGGCTGAGGCAGGAGGATTGTTGTGAGTTCGAGACCAGCCTGAGCTACAAAGTGAGCTTAAGGCCAGCCTGAACTGCATAGTGAGACCCTGTCTCAAAAAGACAAAAAAAAAAAAAAAAAAAAAAAAAAAAA
>PVKA01049325.1:0-13303 GCA_004027165.1 Ctenomys sociabilis | reverse complement strand
ATACCACATCTTTTTCAACCATTCCTCATGTGATGGACATCTTGGTTGTTTCCAAGATTTTGCTATCACACATTGTGCTGCTATAAACATAGGTATACATATATCTCTATGATACAATGTATCCAAATCCTTTGGGAAAATTCCCAGTAGGGGGATAGCTGGCTTGAATGGGATTTCTAGTCCTATTCTTTTGAGGAGTTTCCATACTGACCTCCACAATGGTTGTACTAGTGGCTTAACATTCTATTTTGACCTCATCAAAGGTCTTTGCTATCACAAAATGTTTATAAAAATTCAAACCTCACCTTGTAAAACAGATCAAAGGCACGCCAGAGTTTTTGAGATTGGGAAGTTCTTTCTTCAGACTAGCAGCTCTGCATTAGAGCAGATGCAGGGAGAAGAGCCATGCGCTGCAGAGAGGTGGACGTGGTGAAGGAAGGCCCTGCCCACAGGTCTCTGGTCACGCAGAGCAACGCACCTGCCTGCCGGGTGGGTGGAGCTGAGTCGAGGCAGGAGATGATGTGTGGAAAGTATTATTGACAGGCAGGACTGCTCAGTCACCTTCTCACCTTCCTTTGGTTGAGGAAGCCTGGCAATTTGAGAACTGGTGTCTAGATCCATTTTCTATGTGAAAAAGAAGAATTTTTCAATAAAACAGTCATTTTGTCATCTTTTAACAAGATGTCCATTTTATTTTTAGAAATATAGAAAAGATAAGTGAAGACAAGACACCTAACAGGTCCTCTTCTATTCAGTGAAGACAGAAAATAAGATTTTAAATTATATAAGTGCACATCTGTCACTTGCAGTTAAAAATATTCATGATTCTTCATAGAGTTTTTGAAGAGCAGCATTATGCAGCCTCTTATGAATGTTGTGTAGTATAAGACTCACGCACAGGGAACTTTATTTTCTCTCTAAATCCTGCATTATTAGAAAAATCATTTATGATGACTATTCAACACAACAACTTGTTTTAATGCACTCTTTGCATTTTAAACTCCATAGGAATACATCAGAAGTGGCCAAGTCATGAATATTACTTACTTTATTCTAAATGAAGGAAAGCAAGGCTCTGCTCCGGTCTTGTTCAAGCAGTGGGTTAGAGCACACACTGGCTCCATGAAGCCAGGCCCCTCGGAGGGTTTGCTCAGCGCCTCACGCAGGCAGTTGGCACGCTGGGCCTCCTGGAGTGTCCTGAAGCTGGCCTCATAGCACATCTGCTGTATTCATTTCTGAATATAAATGGCACTCAAAACTATGCTTTGAAAATTAATTTCTGCTGAAAAGCAATAAACATTAATAAATACAGATTTTGTTTCTGCTAACAATTACTCCATGGAATTGTTAGATGTGGTGGAAAGAACTAGTTCAGTAATACTCTTTGCAGCAATTAAATAGCTTTAAAATCAAACTATGACAAACTGGATGGTTCCTCTCGAGAGGGAAACTGAGCCAAGACCTCGTGGCTTCCACAACTTGTGTAGAGAGAGCACAGACACCCACTGGGTCAAGGCTGCTGTTGTGAAAACAAAGGAAATTAGTGTTAAAAAGTTGGTTCAAGATAAAAGAAAAGTTATACAATACCTGTCCTAGAAATACAGTCTTAGTTGTTGTGGACAATGAAAACAACAGAGAAGACATTTCTCTCCTCCCTGCTTTATAAATATTGTTCTAAAATTATAACAAAGGGCAAGGAGGGCGCGTTTTCTCTGGGTCCCTAAGTCTAAAATGTTGCAACTGCAGTTGCAGCTCTGCAGCCGGCCAGCCATGGGATTCAGCGATGGGCTCCTCACCTGGCCTGCTGTGAGGAACAGACTGAAGCACTTGCTCAGTCTTTGACCGGCAGCCATCTGCTTCTGCTGCTTGGCGAGACTGCAGCACTGGAACTGCTCGGGTGGAACTGCTAGGGTGCCCCTCTTGCAGCCTGCAGACAATCAGCCTTGGAATGCTCAGCTCCGCGAAGCCTGAAGAAGGAGCAAACTCATCCTAGTGAGAGCCCCTGGAGGCTCCAGCGGGTCCTCAGACCCTGCCTTCTGGTTTTCTGCGCTAGCCTTCCTCAGCGGTGAATGGGGCATGAATCCCTGGATGTCCTCAGCGGTGCTCGCATAGCTGATGGAAGCGCATACTTTCTTAGGAGGTGACTGTCAAACAGTAATATCAAAGCAAATAGGGAAGTTTTATACAGATGGAACCAAGGAGTCTCTTCCCTAATGCAGAGCAAAGTAGGCAGCTTTGTGATGAGAGAATATGACACTGTTAACAGTAGGAAACTATCTAGAAGAAGAGGGGTAACTATATTTAGTAATCTGCCTGAAGACTCCTGCCTGCCAACCAACTCCAGGGACCAGGACGGGCACTGTGTGCATTGTGTTCTGTGGTTGCCAGGGCAATGGCTTGCAAATAAAACACGATCATGTACGTGTGTTGATAAGAAAGTGTCAATGGAACTGATAAAAGCACAACTAAAAGCATCCACACTCATTAAACCGGTATTGATGAGCTTACAAAATTCTAAAGAAGTGAGGGAGCATCAGATGAAGCAATGCAGAGCAGCCTGTGTGGCCCTGCTGTCATCAAAACCGAGGACACTGCGTGTAGACCCTGTGCAGGGGCACTGCTGGGCAGAAACACAATGCATCGCACTGAGTGGGTGCTCTCTGAAAATAGGTGGAAGGGCCCAGGGACTAAGGAGATTGGCCACACTTCTCCCTCTCACTTGGATTCGCTGTATTTATATGCATCTCGTGAAACCGAAGTATGAAAATATGTAGTGAGTTTTCTGCTTTCATCTCTCTTTTCCCAAGAAAAATGAGACATATATTTTGGAGGTGGGGGCAGTGCCCTCTGAAAACAAAAGTTAAAGTGAGAAAACCAGAAAAGCCATACACTGCTTTCTCTAGTTTCATTCCTATCAGGTGCCTAAGGAGTGTAAAGAAAAAGAAAAAAACATTTCCTCTTGCATCAGCTGTTTATAATTCTTCAGCAATCTTGTCTTGGCTCCAGATCATATTGCGGGGTCAAGGCTAAGATCAGAATGCCCAATATGGTGTCAGTTTCTATTTCAGAAATTGGTTTGTTAATGGCATTCTAATGTCTATCACCATACAGCAGGAACTATATTAATATTTCTTTCTCTCAGGCACTGTTACACAGATGTCAGCTCGAATCCCTATAGAAGCCTGGTACAAGTCAATCTTCATGGAAATGTATTAGTGATTCTGTGGAGTTTCTAGAAATATAAGAAGTGTGAAAATTATAATTGGAAAAGGTAAACTTTTTAAAAATTAAGCGTAGCTTGGGATGTGTTAAATCATTCAGTTGGATGACAATAATGGGACTGGAAATTATTCAAAGGTACTTCGGGCTAATATAAACTAATAATGCATCTATTAAAATCTTCTAAATTGCCTCAATACATCAACTGTTTATACAAATCATATACACCAAAGAACTTTCTGTTTGGGGTGGAAGAGATGTCCAACGCTAATATTTCACAATTAGGAATTAAATGAACACAAAATCTGTTTGTAAAATGTTATTGATGTTTCTCTTTTAACATAACCTCTCTGCTATGTTCAGAGAGTGGCATACAGATGTTTCCTAACCTGCAGGGCTGGAGGAAGCCTGCCTGTAAAGAGCACAACTGTAAACTCATGAAAGGTGTGTAAACAGATGACAGGGCCAATTACAATGTGGAATTGATTAGGCTCTAAATTACTAAAAGTACTTCGCCTGCATTATTCTTTTTATGCTACTCTTTGATGACAAAGAACATGAATAGCTCATCAAGACTACAACATGTTTGCGTTTTGAATTTCTCTACTTAAGGGAACATCTGCAGCTGTAGTTGAGGCTATGGGAGGAGACTGAGTTTGCATGGATTCTTGTAGAAAAGGAATTATAATCACCCAACTCAAAACAAGTATCAAATGGCTCTGAAGAGTAGGCAAAGCTTCTATATGAAAGGGGCAGTAGTGTTAGGGCAGAGGAGTTAGGGACGGGGCCTGAGAGGGCACAGTGGGGAGCTGGGCATATGAAGTGAGGAGCAGGTGAGGTCACCAGTCCAAATTTGTAAATCTGTGCATCAAATCATCTTTACTTATCAAGAATTGATTGATTGCATCTGCCTTCATACTAGTGCCTTAGTGGACAAATTTCTTCTCTGATTCACGCTCTGCCTTTTTAGCTTGTCTTAGAGATGATTAAGAATCTCATACAATAATAATGGTCAGGATTTCATAATAAATATCACATGAAGGGCTGCACTTGATTCATAAGTCTCAAAGCCCCACCCTCACCCTAGAATAGAACAGAACTTTGGATCACTGCACATGACCTGGTCTGCACCCTGGGATTCTCCCCTTCCTGGGCTTCCGAATGGCGTTGCCATTTCTAGTCCCCGAGCCTTGACCACATGGGACTCTCAAGACTTATTGGGAAAACCGTCCAGCTTTGAGGTCTCAAAGGAAGACAGTCATTCCCAAAGCCGGCCATTCACCTTACAAACATCATTTCCCTGTGGGGCCTTCTGTTGTTGTTGTTTTAAGTTTTGGTTTTCATTATGTTCTGCTTTTCAAAGGCATCAGAACAGCCAGCCTGTGACCCATACCAGAGTTGTTAAAACAGAAGAATTAATTCTAGACTTGGACCCAAGTGCTGGCAGATGGTTTTGAGAATGAAGCTGGGAGTACGTTTAAGAACACTGCGAACTCACGCTTGTCATGTGCAGATGTGGTAAGACTGGAGCACGTTCAGAGAAGTGACAGAGATGATTAAAGGGGTAAAGAATGGTTTCTGAGGGGATGTTGAGGGGATTCTTAGTGCCTCTATCCCAAGAAATGAGAAAATAATGATTATTAACTTCAAAGCCAGTTTGTGCTTCACATCGGCAACAAACTCAATGAACGGAAATGGGCTTGAATTAAAAGCAGGAAAGAATTTTTGGTAAGAGGAAAAAGAATTTCACATCCTTCAGAGGGAGAAATGTGGCAGTCTGAGGTCATGGACTTCACAATTGTAAACAGCTTTTAACAAAGGACTGTAGCATGCACACTTTAAAAATCTAATTTCATTGACTTTTTTCTTCTTTTTCTTTCTAGTCTGGGCTTCAGAACAAAAGTTGGAAATATGGAAATGTGTCACTTCCATGCCTTCTTGCTCATCCCCAAACCCTCACAATCCACTATCAAGGGAAATTCATCCCTAGCTCTCTGCTATCAGCGGTCAGTGTTTTCTTGATTTTACTATTTCAGCACTTTGCAGACACGATGGGAAAAAGGAAGTGCAGGATTATGGCTGGTCAGGGAGGCTTAAGTGAAGAGAAATAGGCACAGCTCTGGAAGGGAGCATATGTCATTGTTCCTGTCTACAAGCTAATTGAGAACATTCCCGGGCTTTGTGGGGCAGCACTATGGAGGGGCTCTCAGGATTAAAGCACTGCTTCATAGTTCCACACAGGGCAGTATGCCTGCTGGAACAAGACTACTTAAGCAGTAACTCAACCTGTCTCTGACTGAGCTCCAGTGCAGAAAAACAAAAAAGACTGTTCCTCTCTAGAGAAACCTCAACACTTTTTTTTTAAAGAATAATTAACAATAACAACAACAATAATAATAATAAAACTTTGGCCTTTATTCCAAATAGCCAAGGGCCAGGTAACTCCTCTGTGTCTTTCAAAAGCCCAAATTTTCTTTCTCAATACTTTTATCTTTTGTGGGGAGGGATACCAGAATCATCTTTTTTTTTAAAGTGACCCATGCCACCTTGTGAATGGTTAAGACGAGGCCCCAGCCAGACATAAGAAAAGAGCAAAGCTTTGGCTTGTGACCTCCAAGCTGGCTAAAGACCCTATCCAACCTTAGCACCATGTGGACTCCCAGTCTCCCTGTAAGAACGCACAGGGGTGTGTGCACGGGGGACATCCATGGAGTGTAGGATTGCAGAATGTTATTCATATGCAAGAGATCATTGTTATTGTTTCCTGTAATTATTCTGCCTAATAACAAAAGGAAAATAACTGATTTTGACACCCAAGTTTTGCTGTAAATAGGCAGAATGTTGCCATGAATATGCAAAATATTATGATCATTGCCATACCTAACTAATTGCATTTGAAACATGCTGGCCATAAAATAATTAATTAGCAGTGCAGAAAGGCATCATGATACTAGCTATAAATACTAAACATAACTAATTATTTCCATCATAAAATGGTCCTGCCAAGTAATTTATAGCAAACCCAACGTGGAAGGCAAATCCCAGAGTCTTCCCACAGCTTGCCGAGCAAGGGCTGTGTCACCCAAGGCTTTCTATTTTGTGATATTGTTGGGATGAGTGGATACCAATTTGAACATAAACTAAAATGAAACTAATCTAGGATTTTCAATGTTCTTTGAGCTGTTGGGTGATTGTGGTGGAAAATTCAGGCAGATCCTTTTGTTGTTGACATCAAAAGTGGTAGGTCACTATGGACCTGCGGAGTACATTCTGAGCTCAAGCAAAAATTGATTTCCTTTTTTAAAAAGCAGCTGGCATTACAATGAATAGCCTTCTTTCGATTTTTCTTCTCCAGTGAAGCATTCAGTGAATGCAGCAGGCATAATAGGCTGAAGTAAACAGTGTCAGGTTCTGTTATATCAGGAGCTCTTTTAAACCAAGCAGACAAGCTATCATCAGTGCCTGAAACCCTGCAAATCATGGCAGAGTCAGAAAATGAGTTTGTTTCCTGACCAGTGTGTTGATGACATTTTGAAGAATGGAGGGAGGCGCTTTGCTAATCACTTTGGCTGCTGCATGCTCCATTATGATGCCATCTCGTTAATGAGCAAAAATAATGTGCCTGGATGAGGCGGTAATAGAATTAGGGCCTCCTCGAGCTGGACTCAGGGCTGTCATGAGCGCTCTCTGATCCTACATGAAATATATGAGAGGACCTTGGGATTCATCTCTTAAAACCATTGCCCAGAATCCTCTGACCTGGTTTGTTTTTTCTGGTGTTTTGAAAATAGGAGTTTGGCCTACATCATAGCAAAGTACCGTGCCCTAGTTTTTAGTCCTTAGCATAAAGATTTCATGACCAACTGAAAGAGTGTGAATTGTGGGTGTTTATCCCTCCCCATGATTGTTAGATGAATGGATATAAACAAGGATTTGGGAGATGGCCAGTGCTAGAATATACTTGTTTATGTAATCATAGAGTCTAACTTGCAATGATTTGACTGTATCCTAATGAGCTTGAGACTACTAAAAAGTATTTCTTCTGAAGTATATAGGCTTCTCTCTTGTATAACTGTAACAGCAATACTGAGGATCATTTAATCTTCTTTTCTACCAACCAGGGAGAGCATGTCTCCTGAAAGCTCCTGGAACTCAAGGTAAGTCCCATTCACATACAGCAGCTGAAGCTCCACCCTGAGAATCTCTAACAAATCCTTTGCCCACTGCTCTCTGCTTGAGAGGCTCCTGCCAGGAGAGAGGAACTCCAAGGCACCCCGATGGGTAAGTGCCCAAGGGCAAAGCTAGGAAAATCAATACTTACCACATGGTGCTGGGGACCCCTTCTTCATCCTTCACTGGAATAAAAATGCTTTCTCACCAGGAGGGTGTTTCTAAGCAATCGCACCTCTAAATAGAATGTAATTATGGAGGAAATTAACTTCACAGCTGAAGATTGTGTTGTCATGATAATTTAGAAGACTGGGAAGGATGTTTTCTGAGCAATCCCTAATCTTTTCTTCTTCTTTCTTTTTGGTTATCACTTAATGGTATTCATTAAAACCGATAACAAAAATTGCTTCTCTTTAAATTTCCTACTGGGTCTCAATTTAGTTGAGTTAGACTTTTCTTGAAACAATACATTAGTGTCATGCCCAATTGACTTTGTTGCAAAGAAATAAATCTCCTATGTGACTTTGTAGCTTGCATCTGGAAATGGTTAAAAATAAGTACTCTGTCCATCCACTGTATAAAGAATGATATGGATACCCTTGTCCCAATCTATGTGCACTTGAGTTCTGCTGCCGTAAATGTGAGCATCCTACCTACAGTGTCCGGTGTTGTTTAAAACCTTTTGGAGATGAAACTATTCAGAACACAGAGAAGCTTTTCCGTCCCTCACTAGCACACAAGTCCCTGCTGTTGGGTGGGCAATCACCCTGGGTACATAAGGTACCTAAAGGGTAGCCTTCTGTGAGCCTTCAAGGGATTCAGAAGAGTCAAGAGACACTAACAAAAATTATAGTAAACACTGGTGTCATTTAAAATTAAATTTTGTCCTCAGGTAGTTAATAGAGAAAATGAATCTTCTTTCTTCGCTATACTTGGCAATCCTAAGTGTAGTGTTCAGTTTGGTTATGTAGAACCATCCAGATTTAAGACAGGTAATCCATCCACCGTTTACTCAAGCTGGGTGGCTGAATTCAAAATAAAGTGGTATGGACAGTGAGAAAATAGTAATAAATTTTATTTTGGCCCTGCCCACCAGCATGGTTAAACTGCAAGAGAGTGAGGCATTAGGTCTGCATCCAGATCTTTGAGATAATAGTCTCACTGAGTCCTGGCCACAACAAAGCATGAAAGGGCACCTCATGGGGTGAGTCTGAGTCCTGCCCTATTGTGAATAATAAAAGCACTTGTCCATATTACCTTGCTTAATCTTCATAACTTTGAAGTTTGTTGTTACCAGAATTTCTCTTATTATAACCCCTTTTTAATAGAAGAGGACATGGAAGCCTGTGATGATTGAAATCACTCAGCTAGTAAGTGGGAGGACCCCAATCTAAGTTCTGGACTTTCGGCCTCTTGGAGCCACAGTACTTGAAGATGACTGGAACCCTCTTGATTTGGCCACTGGCATCCGTTCTGGAAAACATACTCATTGTTTTTCTACTGTTCAATTATTTCAGCTGATGTCTTTATGACGAGCTGCATCAGAGACGTGAATGAGCATGGGGGAGGCTGCTTTATCCTCTTCTTAGAGCAAAAGAAAACAGGAGGGGAGCCCGTCTTTGCTATTTGTTACATACACAGTCATCCTTCAATGTGGGCAGATAAATGTCTTGTATGAATGCAGAAATGAATGTCCAGAGAACATAATGTAGCTTCATGCAAGTGTGTAGTAGTGGGCCGGGCTCGGACTGAGATGTTTGGTCTCAAATCTCATATTATAACTGGAGTTGGGAAAATAATTTGAAATCTATAAAGTTCATTTCTGTGAATAAAAGAGGAAAAGTCACCCCCCTCAAAAAAAAAAAAAAAACTCCTGATGTTGAATTCAGGTGCCTTACTGTTTAAGCCTTCAAATCCAAATTAAAAAAAAAAAAAAGAAAGAAAGAAAGAAATGACCTTAAAATTATTAGTCTCAATTTCTCATGGAATAAAGTAAAATAAATATGTTGTTTTTCCTCATTTTGTTTAGAGTTTTGTATAAATTATGACATATTCCACTAGATTATAATGGTCCACTAGATACAAGTAAATTAATATAAAAAGAACCAAATCGGAAAGCACAATGACAAGATTTGGTAACTAATTATAGCTCAGCATTTTTTGTTGTGGGACTTCTTAACACTCAATGTCCATGTGATCCCTTCCCCTACCTGACTTTTCAACAAGTTAATCAGATCTACAAGGGTTAGTAGCTTTGTACCGTCGCATTTTCTTTTTCCTTTTGTTATTAGAATATTTCTTACAAGAAAGTCATATACATAAAATTTGTAGTTTTGGAGAAACAAAAGGTGTTCTGTGGAATACACCAAGGAAACACCACCACAAGCCAATGAGTATTGCATGAGAACATGAGATGAACAGTGACTAGTATTTTGTATTTGTAACTTCCTTTCTAGTGCAGCAGCCAACAATCACATGACCTTGAATAACAGCCCTTAGTGTGGCAACAGAGACATTCTTGACAGTAGTCCAAAAATACTGCAGTCCTAGAGAGACAGAGAAAATGCTAAAATTGATCAGTGCCTCAGGAAGAGTTGACGTAAGTTTCACATATGACAAACAACTATTTCAGTCTGAATGGGATATATAAAAGCTCAAACCAATTGTCCAAACTAGTCACATTATCAAAGCAAAGAGTCAACTTACTCATGAATTATATGCCTTTGTCATGTAATTGGTTGCAAGATGTAACATCAAATACTATATTCTGCCTAAAGCTGATGGTCACTAAAGAAACTGTCAAATGCTACCAAAGCTACAGTGTCTAGCAGCAAAACACATGATTTTCCCAGGCGCACTTGTGCTGTTCATAGCAAATGATTTCAAACATCCCAAAGAGGGAGGGGTGTGTGTGAACATAGTGGCCTTCAGTTTGAAACATGTGCCATATTTTAAATACAATATGTTGTTATGGTCACAAGTATTTTTTTCATAGAGCCAGTATGTCTGGAAATAGAATTTCTGAACTAATTTAACATAAAAGTATTCTAGTATTACCAATTCTCCATCCTCTCAAATAAATTTTAATAGCATTTATACCCTCTCTAGTGGCAAGAAAGTAAAGTTCATCTACTATATGTCATTCAATGTGATCTACAGAAAAAAAGAAAGAAAGATAAGAACTACATAATCTGGGCCGGCCAAATAGCTCAGTGGATTAAAGTGTTTGCAAGCAGGCACAGGAGCCAGGGGTTCAATCCCTGGCCTGCCATGCCAGCCTTTCCCTCAAAGTGTGCCAAAAGAGTGATTGAGACTGGGTATGGTGGCACACGCCTATAATCCCAGCACCTAAGAGTCTGTAAACAGGAGAATCACTATGAGTCCAGTCTAGTAGTGAGACCCTGAACACCCTATAGACCCTTCCCTAAAATTAAAAAAAAAAAACAACCCTACATAATCTTCTCAACAGACACAGAAGAGGGATTTGATGAAGTTCAGTATTCTTAAGTAAAACATTCAACAATTTATACACAGAGAACTATTTTCTCAGCATCATAAAGGTCATGTCTGACAGTCCCATAGGTAACATCGCAAACACTGCAGAAGAACCCAGGTTTTTTTGTTTAAAATCAGGACAAGGCAAAGATTCTTATTACTTCTATTTAACATAATATTAGAAATAGTAATAAAAGTGATCAGACAAGAAGACTTGTTCAAATAGAAAGAAAGCCCTAAAATTATCCCTATTTTCAGATAGCATGACTTTATGTGTAGAATATGAGTTTTTAAAAACTTTATTAAAGGACCAGCCAAATGGCTCAGTGGACTAAAGTGCCTGCTTAGACAGGCACAGGGGCTGGGTTCCATCCCCCAGGGTGCTGCGCTGGCCCCGCCCCTGGGGCACACTGAGACAGCAAATGAGACTCAGTGTGGTGGCATGCGCCTGTAATCCCAGCACTTGGGAGGCTGAAATCAGGAGGATCACTATGAGTCCCATCTAAGTAGTGAGACCCTATGGACCCTGAACTAAATACATAAAATAATGAAATAAAATAAAATAATAAAATAAAAACTCTACTGAAAATTGTTAGAACTGAGAAACAAATTCAGCAGCGTTGCTGGATACAAAGTGAACAATTATTTGTAGTCCTTTATCATCATAACAATCTATCTCAGAAAAGAGTGAAAACTCAAAATATAAATAAAGAGTGAAACAAAAATCTTTTTTTTTTTGGATGGGAAGAGAAATAAGAGGAAGAGAGAGTGGCAAGGGAGGGGGAAGGAGCAGAGAACAATGACAGAACAAGTTCTATTAGGTACTTGTACCAACTCGCCCAAGGAATGTGGTCATTGTGTCTTGCAAATACATTCTAATAAAAAAGAAACAGAGAAAACAATCCTATGTAAAATACCATCAGACAATAAAATATAAATAAATTTAAACAAAAAGGTAAAGGATCAGAATATTGAAAACCGTAACAGATTAATAAAAAAAGTAAGATAACACAGGTGGCGGCAATATATCCTTGGGTGGATGGAACAACTAATATTGTTATATGTGTCCATTTGACCAAAATTGATCCACATATCCAATATAATTCCTATTGAAATTCCAAAGACATTATTCATAAAAAGGAAAAATAATCCTAAAGTTCATATGAATTAATAGCCCCAAATAGCCACAGAAATTCTCATAAATGAAAATAAATCTGAAGTCATTGCATTTCTTGATTTTGAATTATGTTACAAAGCTATGGCAATCAAAACATTATGGTAGTAACATCAGAACAGATATGGAAACTGAGAAAAATAGAATAGGGCCTAGAAATAAACTCAAATATACACAATAAGTTAATTAGCAACCAAGGGACCAGTAGTACACACTCTCTTTAATAAGTGGTAGTGCTAGAAAGAATTAAATTGGACTCTGTGATATTGCTCTTGGTAATTTATTTTTCTATCACACCAAATTTTATGAAAAAGGAAATGAAAAGAAGGGAAGGGAAGCAAAGTAGGGGAGTAGGAGGCAAGGCAAGGCTGAAGGTGCTTAGGCACCCCATAATCCCGCACTGGGAAGCTGAGGCATTGCGGAAGAAGTGATCAACAAAATGAAAACGGAATCTCAAAACTGAGAAAAAATATCTGCAAACCGTATTTTGGATAAGGTGCCAATATCCAAGATCCAAACACAATTTACAAAACTCAACACTGAAAATATATATACATATATATCAAATTTTCAAATTCACAAAGAATCCAGATAGAAATTTCCCACACAAAACATATATGTGGACAACAGATACGTAAAAGGATGTCCAACATCAATACTTATCAGGAAAATTTAAATCGAAGCCACAAGTGTGCTTTTTGCTTGTCAATATGGCTGTTTCAGAAAACATCAAGACAAAAAGTGCAAGTATGATCGTGTGGAGCAAAGTAATCTTCATACAGCTGGTTAAGCTGTTATGGAAAACAGCATAGAGCACCCCCCAGCCCCCACAAAAACTAGAGCTGTCATATGACCCAGCCATTCCTCCTCTGAGTGTATACTCAAAGAAATTAAACCAGTATGCTTAGGAGATATCGCACATCCACCTTCCTTAAGCATCACCTTCATGAGCTAAACCATGCAGACACTTAAGAGTCTACTTACAGATTAATGCCCAAGGAAAGGTGGGATATACAGTACATTCCATGGAATATTATTTTACCTTGACACAGGGAAAGCTCTTGCCATTTGTTACCATATAGATGAAGCTGGAGGTATGTGTGCCAAGTGAAATAAGTCAAAGAAAGAAAGACAAACACGGAATGTATCCCTTTTTGTGTAAAAATTTTCAAAAATTGCATATATAGAAATAGTACAGAGCGGTGGTGGTGGTGGTGGAGGTGGTGGTGGTGGTGGAGGTGGTGG